>CABFVX010006524.1:0-29767 GCA_902151425.1 Timema shepardi
CAACACCCCCGCACCTCCGCGCGTCTACAAAGTACATACCCCTTCCACCAGCCACCCCTTTGCGCCCTACTATACTGGGTTTTAGCCTACTCACAGTGATGAATAGAAATGTATTTTAGTTTAGGAAGTTTTACCCTCTTTCACCAACAGACCTTGGGACCCATTTTGTGATTGCCGTACACAAAAATGTCATATTCTTATTCTGTGACACGAACAACCCCCAAATATTACATTTTATTGAATTTAGAGGACATGAGACTTCACAACCCTTGGGGAATAAAATTTGAAAAACCCTCAAAAAACTTTCACCAGATTTTGGAAAGAAACCTTCATTTAAATTTCAAAGTTCAATGTCCGGTGGTTCAAAAGATACATCAGTGAATTTAAGAAAAACTCGCAACCCCCTTTTTGTCACCTCTTATAGGTCGAATCTCGGAAAATACCATCATATATATTGCCTAGGGCCTAAAAGTAATATTCTCCAAAATTTAAAGTTTTCAGGTATAGAGGTTAGGGAAATAGGGCGATGAGAATTTTATCTGCACGGATAAATTTGTATTCATGCTTAATGTTAAGAATGCACAGAAATGTGATACTAACTTATTTTAGTTCGGGGGCACATAAAACGCCAAAATTCATCATAATCTCGAGGGCAAAAGGTTTACTATTACACTACCTTCTGCATATAAGAAAGTAAAATAGAAAATTTTATTTTACTAATGTGAGAAAGCAAACAGTCTTCAAAACAAATGAAATAGACAAGTAAGAACATTAAGGTAAAATATTTTGTTCACTTTGAATTGTCACCCTCTGCCCTACCCCTTGCCCTCATCCCAATAATCCTAAATCTCTTTCTCTCTCTCTCTCTCTCCCTCTCTATAATTGTGGGTCTGTCCGAGAGCTTTTCAAAACAATAAGGACCTATCCACCAGTTCTAACTTTTCTTCAAATTTTGATGCAATTTCAAACTTTGTTTACTGTTTATCTGATTTGTGTTCATGCGTTTTGTGATACTTTCTTCCTTTGTGGTTCACTCAATACTAGGGACTAATAGGAGCAGAGTTGCATGGTTCACTCAAAACTAGGGACTAATGGGAAGCGAGTTGCATGGTTCACTCAATACTAGGGACTAATGGGAAGCGAGTTGCATGGTTCACTCAATAATATGGACTAATGGGAAGCGAGTTACATGGATCACTCAATACTGGGGACTAATGGGAAGCGAGTTGCATGGTTCACTCAATACTAGGGACTAATGGGGAGAGAGTTGCATGGTTCACTCAATACTAGGGACTGATGGGAAGAGAGTTGCATGGTTCACTCAATACTAGGGACTAATGGGAAGAGAGTTACATGGTTCACTCACTATTAGGGACTAATGGGAAGAGAGTTGCATGGTTCACTCAATACTAGGGACTAATGGGAAGCGAGTTGCATGGTTCACTCAATACTAGGGACTAATGGGAAGCGAGTTGCATGGTTCACTCAATACTAGGGACTAATGGGGAGAGAGTTGCATTGTTCACTCTATATTAGGGACTAATGGGAAGCGAGTTGCATGGTTCACTCAATACTATGGACTAATGGGAAGCGAGTTAAATGGATCACTCAATACTGGGGACTAATGGGAAGCGAGTTGCATGGTTCACTCAATACTAGGGACTAATGGGGAGAGAGTTGCATGGTTCACTCAATACTAGGGACTAATGGGAAGAGAGTTGCATGGTTCACTCAATACTAGGGACTAATGGGAAGAGAGTTGCATGGTTCACTCAATACTAGGGACTAATGGGAAGAGAGTTGCATGGTTCACTCAATACTGGGGACTAATGGGAAGCGAGTTACATGGTTCACTCAATACTGGGGACTAATGGGAGGAGAGTTGCATAGTTCACTCAAAACTAGGGACTAATGGGGAGAGAGTTGCATGGTTCACTCAATACTAGAGACTAATGGGAAGAGAGTTGCATGGTTCACTCAATACTAGGGACTAATGGGAAAAGAGTTGCATGGTTCACTCAATACTAGGGACTAATGGGAGGAAAGTTGCATGGTTCAATCAATACTAGGGACTAATGGGGAGAGAGTTGCATGGTTCATTCAATACTAGGGACTAATGGGAAGCGAGTTGCATGGTTCACTCAATACTAGAGACTAATGGGAAGAGAGTTGCATGGTTCACTCAATACTAGGGACTAATGGGAGGAGATTTGCATGGTTCAATCAATACTAGGGGCTAATGGGAAGAGAGTTGCATGGTTCACTCAATACTAGGGACAAATGGGAAGCGAGTTGCATGGTTCACTCAATACTAGGGACTAATGGGAAGCGAGTTACATGGATCACTCAATACTAGGGACTAATGGGAAGAGTGTTACATGGTTCACTCAATACTAGCGACTAATGGGAAGAGAGTTGTATGGTTCACTCAATACTAAGAACTAATGGGAAGCGAGTTGCATGGTTCACTCAATACTAGGGACTGATGGGAGGAGAATTGTTGGTTCACTCAATACTAGGGACTAATGGGAAGAGAGTTGCATGGTTCACTCAATACTAGGGACTGATGGGAGGAGAATTGTTGGTTCACTCAATACTAGGGACTAATGGGAGGAGAGTTGCATAGTTCACTCAATACTGGGGACTAATGGGAAGAGAGTTGCATGGTTCACTCAATACTAGGGACTAATGGGAAGAGAGTTGCATGGTTCACTCAATACTAGGGACTAATGGGAAGAGAGTTGCATGGTTCACTCAATACTGGGGACTAATGGGAAGCGAGTTACATGGTTCACTCAATACTGGGGACTAATGGGAGGAGAGTTGCATAGTTCACTCAAAACTAGAGACTAATGGGAAGAGAGTTACATGGTTCACTCAATACTAGGGACTAATGGGAAGCGAGTTGCATAGTTCACTCAATACTGGGGACTAATGGGAAGCGAGTTACATGGTTCACTCAATACTGGGGACTAATGGGGAGAGAGTTGCATGGTTCACTCAATACTAGGGACTAATGGGAAGAGAGTTGCATGGTTCACTCAATACTAGGGAACTAATGGGAAGAGAGTTGCATGGTTTGCGTTGCCATTTTAGTATTTTTCATAAGGTATGTATACCATGCATAGATGGGTAGATAAATATAAGTACTAATATATGACATAGTGTATGTTTGTTTGCAATGTATTCTTGTCTGTATTATAGATGTATCTATGTTGAATGTATTATTGTATATATTGCTTATGATGTCACTGTGTCTTATTCCTGTGCGGTCAATAATGAAAAGTTCATCATTTGAGATAATAAGTAGTTCAGCTTTGTAAGATGTTAGGGTGATGGAAATACACATATAAAGGAGAGAGGCTGGAAAGGAGTCCCTTCTGGACAAGATGTTGCTGTGGGTGATAGCTCATCCCCATCAGGAGGTATACCTACCTATGTCTCAATGAATGTAAGGTCCAGTAAAGATGAAGGCAATGCAGGTGAGAGCTCATCCCCATCAAGAGGTATACCTACCTATGTCTTAATGAATGTAAGGTTCAGTGAAGAAGAAGGCAATGCAGGTGAGAGCTCATCCCCATCAGGAGGTAAACCTACCTATGTCTTAATGAATGTAAGGTCCAGTGAAGAAGAAGAAGACAATGCAGGTGAGAGCTCATCCCCATCAGGAGGTAAACCTACCTATGTCGTAATGAATGCAAGGTCCAGTGAAGAAGAAGGCAATGCAGGTGAAAGCTCATCCCCATCAGGAGGTATACCTACCTATGTCTTAATGAATGTAAGGTCCAGTGAAGAAGAAGAAGACAATGCAGGTGAGAGCTCATCCCCATCAGGAGGTAAACCTACCTATGTCGTAATGAATGCAAGGTCCAGTGAAGAAGAAGGCAATGCAGGTGAGAGCTCATCCCCATCAGGAGGTATACCTACCTATGGCTTAATGAATGTAAGGTCCAGTGAAGAAGAAGAAGACAATGCAGGTGAGAGCTCATCCCCATCAGGAGGTATACCTACCAATGTCGTAATGAATGTAAGGTCCAGTGAAGAAGAAGGCAATGCAGATGAGAGCTCATCCCCATCAGGAGGTATACCTACCTAGGTCTTAATGACTGCAAGGTCCAGTGAAGAAGAAGGCAATGCAGATGAGAGCTCATCCCCATCAGGAGGTAAACCTACCTATGTCGTAATGACTGCAAGGTCCAGTGAAGAAGAAGGCAATAGAGATGAGAGCTCATCCCCATCAGGAGGTATACCTACCAATGTCTTAATGAATGTAAGGTCCAGTGAAGAAGAAGACAATGCAGGTGAGAGCTCATCCCCATCAGGAGGTATACCTACCTATGTCTTAATGAATGTAAGGTTCAGTGAAGAAGAAGGCAATAGAGATGAGAGCTCATCCCCATCAGGAGGTATACCTACCTATGTCTTAATGAATATAAGGTCCAATGAAGAAGAAGGCAATGCAGATGAGAGCTCATCCCCATCAGGAGGTATACCTACCTATGTCTTAATGAATGTAAGGTCCAGTAAAGAAGAAGGCAATGCAGATGAGAGCTCATCCCCATCAGGAGGTATACCTACCTATGTCGTAATGTATGTAAGGTCCAGTGAAGAAGAAGGCAATGCAGATGAGAGCTCATCCCCATCAGGAGGTATACCTACCTATGTCTTAATGTATGTAAGGTCCAGTGAAGAAGAAGGCAATGCAGGTGAGAGCTCATCCCCATCAGGAGGTATACCTACCTATGTCTTAATGTATGTAAGGTCCAGTGAAGAAGAAGGCAATGCAGGTGAGAGCTCATCCCCATCAGGAGGTATACCTACCTATGTCGTAATGTATGTAGGGTTAAGTCCAGCGTTCTCCTTTGCAGATGTGTATTTGTGATTATGTCAAATTCAGAAGTTTTGGTCAGGTTGGGTTAAATTCACGGCTGGTTGCCAAAGAGGTTCAACCTGAACCAAGTTGGTTGTGGCAGTGTGTTATTACATCTTGTTAGTGGCTCTTCTCGTTTCTGAATGAACATGTTACCAATGAAAAGCTGAACAACGTACCCGTATTGTTTGAGGAGCGCAGAAGGTAGGTTGTTCAATTTCCTCGCTTGGATGATGAGAGGTTTGAGGTTGAGGGTCTGGTTCTGTGTTAGAAGGTTGCGGACAGTGGCTATGGTGGTCACATATATTAGTCCTCTGATCTCGTCGTTACCTCCACTAATCACGCGCTTCGAGCCTGTAACATACACTCACAGTTTATCAGCTCTTTCAATTTACCATTTTATTACCCCACGTCATTTAAATCCCACCAATACTCATATCAGTACACTCCCCTTTCACTTAAACTCAAGCTTCAGCACTCCACAATAATTTAATAAGTCAATTTTACTGATGTTATAAGATTTGACATTTTTAATTCTTTGTGGTAATCATAAGCATAATATCAATATGAAATTTAAGATTCATTGATAATATTAGTAGAATACCTTTTAAAATTAAGTTTAAAAAATTAAAACGTATAATATACTCATTTAAATGTTTAAACTTACACACTCGTGAAGGTAAGATGGAAATGTTCATATCCGAGACTCTTCGTACAAACTTTATTAATACAGATTAATTACAAATTACACTTTCTTAGAGAAAGTTATGCTGATTTATAAATATTATTAGTCTCAAATCACAGTGTTGAAATTTACAAAGAAATAAAAACTTGGTTTCATGAAATTTACACACACAGGCCCTAATATAACAGAAGTATTAGGCTAACATTAAAGTTTGGTTTAACTAAAAAAGTATCGATGTTTATAAGTAGGGTAGAGGGTTAGGATTTTTATGATTATACAATTTATTTTTTGCAAATCTAGAATGTTGTTCAAGTGTATACAAATGTGTTTTATTAGAATCTAAGATGATTTAAGTAGCTTTGTTAGGGCATATTTCAGCATAAATCCGTGTTTTTACGTGATCTAGCATATTTTAAGGTTTTTTAAATAATTCTAAGGCATTTTTGTTGTTATTTTTGAGTCACTCTTTTGCATATAGCGCATTTTCAAGTAATAGGACATTTTTCTACGATTTTCCCTGAAATCCAGAAGCAAGACAGAAAGTGGGGACGGCGGGTACCTGTGTTTAGAGCATCTGTACACGCATCATAGAACGGTGGTGCCACCATGTTGGTAAGCATACTTCCACCCCCCTATCCCCTCCCCCGTTTTCTTTTTACGGCATATTTTTTGTTCAAAAACTTTCGGTTTGGCACAGAAACAATAAAAAAGATTAGTGGTTTTCCTTGGTTATTAATTGTTATGGTTTTATAGGTAGATTTAGTAAAATTGGTTGGTAAAATAAATAATTTCTGTTGACACAGAAACAGTCAAACAGATAAATTAAATGTTTTATATTATTTTACTTTTGTTTCATGAATCTATTATTTTCTTAATGAATTTAGCAAGAAAATAAAAAATTAATATACATTCTATTGGTAATTATTTGTTTTAAAAGGCACTATTTTTTGTTTCAAACGGCATATTTTTAGTTTTTTGGGTCATAAATGCATTTTTACAAAGCATACTCTAGCAATTTTTAGGGTATAACAATTCTAGCCCTATTCATAAGTAAAGCCCATATTAGACTTTACAATCCACATAAACTTCATTCATTTAAGAAAAGTCCGCCTCGGTGGCGTAGTTAGTCAACGTGCTAGTTTCGTGTTGAGCTGGACTGCCGAGGACGGAGATATCGAGGTTCCAATTTTACTCGTGTGAACTGGGGTGGTTTTCCTACATGGTTTTCCACTCTCTCTCCACGCAAGTGCGGGTTCACTTCCTCTCTATTCAGCCTTCCCAATTTCTAGCCAATTAGCTTAAGTAGTACTCAGGCGTATAATCCGAACGGTTGGACGACATGGTGCTAAGTATTATTATTATTATTATTTAGGGACGAAGTTGATGTGGACCCGAAAGATAAAATGTCTGTCCTTCCGTTTCTCACAGACGTAGTTTTAGAACAATTTTCTCCAACTCAGCCTTATTTTGATTCTCAATATTCTTTAATAGTGGAATGGGTTCAGATTAATGGTCCCTTTGAATTACTCCATAAAGACAAATTTACCGTAAGTTCTGGCGGCAAAGCTATTATTACTTCCCTCTTTGAATCGCACCGGACAAAGATGCTAAAGACGGCTTGTGCCACATATCAAGCTCGGGGGCCTGTAAGGCATTCTGTGTTGCACTAGCTGAAGCTACAAGATCGCAGAAATGATGCGCGCACTCCAAGGAAATTTGAACAGGTGCGTGCTTGCGCAGAACCTACTACGTCAGCGTGTCTTCGAAGACGATATTGACGTCTGCATCATCTTCGAGCAACACGCAAACCTCTGAGATAGGACGTGGTTCACGGATAAAACCAACACTGCGGTGATCTGGACTGTAAATCCAAACAAGGTAACCACCAGCGACAGTGGTTGCGGTGAAGATTTTGTCTGGATAAAAACCTCCGCGACTTACTTCATGAGCGTCTACCTTTCACCTAATGAAGGGATTAGTGTGTTCCGCCAAAAGCTGGCTAGCATCGAAGACGCTATTTGCGATTTCAATGGTGAAGTCATCATAGCTGGCGACTTCAACGCTAAATCTGCCGAATGGGGAGCAGATTTCTCAGACACCAGAGGAAACGAAGTCGCAGACTTTGCTGCAAGGCTTGACCTTACAGTCCTGAACACTGGGAACACCTCGACCATCAGAAGACCGGGGTACCACGAGTCTATTCTCGACATATCACTGGGGACCCCAAGAATGGCCAGCAGGATCAAGAACTGGAGAGTCTCGGAAGAATATAGTGGTAGCGATGATCAACACATCACATTCAGTACTGAAGTGCCTTCCACTCCAGAAACGCAAAAAGGCCCTGATGAACGGAGGTGAAACGCTAAAAAGCTCAACTTGGAAGCTCTACGAGTGACCCTTTTGCGAAGCTGGTCAACCCTCAAATGCCACCCGACTCAAAACACTAGTAACGAGACGTAGAAAATGGTGCTGACAACGATGAAGGCCATTACCACCTCTTGTGACGCCTCCATGCCGTGTCTGAAAAACCAGGGCTCTTACAGGACGGTATATTGGTGGACACCAGAAATCGCGGCGTTCCGGAAGAGATGTCTTAAACTTCGTCGTCGAGCAACGAGAGTCGCAAAACTCACCCTTGACCATGCATCATACTCTAGCGAGTACAAAAAGGCCAAAAAGGAACTGAATAATACAATACCTGTATAAGGCAAGCAAAGTAACACTGTTGAAGGAAATCTGCAACGATCTAGAACAAGATATTTGGGGCAAGGCCTACCAAATTGTAGTTAAAAAAACTCGGGAAGTCTTCACCAGAAGTCATATTCTGAAAATTGAAAAATGACACCTGGACACGGGAATCGAACCCGGGACCTTCGGCTTAGTACGGCAATGCTCTTACCACTGAGCTATCCAGGATTCGTCCCGTGCCCATGGTCATTCTTCACTCATAGTTTAAGGCAGAGTCTGAGATTGGCGTGGAAGTCGTCGGCTTATAAACATGTGATTATCTAAGATCACAGCCATCGGACAACGCAGCCATCAGCGACTCGGTAGTTGGCGATTTTGCTGCCAATTGACAATTATATATATAATTGTACAGGATTGCATATATTAATGAAACCAATAGCCGAAACTATTGTTGATGCATTTTAGTGAGGAATTCACCTTATAGATATCATATTCTGAAAATTGAAAAATGACACCTGGACACGGGAATCGAACCCGGGACCTTCGGCTTAGTACGCCAATGCTCTTACCACTGAGCTATCCAGGATTCGTCCCGTGCCCATGGTCATTCTTCACTCATAGTTTAAGGCAGAGTCTAAGATAGACGTGCGGAAGTCGTCAGCTTATAAGCATGTGATTATCTAAGATCACAACCATCAGACAACGCAGCCATTAGCGACTCGGTAGCTGGCATTTTGCAGCCATTCGACAATTATATGTATAATTGTACAGGGTTTGCATATATTGATGAAACAAATAGCCGAAACTATTGTTAATGCATTTTAGTGGGGATATTCCCTCATAGATATAATATTCTGAAAATTGAAAAATGACATCTGGACACGGGAATCAAACCCGGGACCTTCGGCTTAGTACGCCAATGCTCTTACCACTGAGCTATCCAGGATTCGTCCCGTGCCCATGGTAATTCTTCACTCATAGTGCCAAAACCCCCGGCCATAATGAACAGCATTGTAGTGGAGCTGTTTCCAAAACACCCGCCACGAGAAAAAAGGCATTATGCAAACAGTGGTGAAGTTTCATCTTTCACAGCCAAGGAGCTGCAAGATGCAGCTAAGACCCTCAAAACAGGGAAGGCACCCGTCACCGATGGCATTCCAACGTCAGTGATTAAGATTCTAGCCCAGGAATTCCCGGACCTACTGCTGAATGCATATAACGCGTGCCTTGCAACCGGCACGTTTGCTACCGTCTGGAAGCGCCAGAGACGGGTCCTCCTTGGTAAAGGGAAGGGACCGACCCTTAATTCCTTCGTCTTTTAGGCCACTATGCATGCTAGACATCGCTGGTAAATTGCTCTAAAAGCTGATACAGGCGAGACTTCAAAACAACATCGACCGCGTCGGTGACTTTGCCGAAAATCAATACGGCTTTCGAAAGGGCCTATCGACGATCGGCGCGATTGAGAAGATCATAGGGATTACAGCCGAAGCGTGGTCTGGTAACCTTAAATCTCGCAAAGTCTGCATTCTCCTCACGCTCGACGTAAGAAACGCTTTCAACAGCGCGAGATGGAATGACATCCTGGGTGTACTGGAGCATTGGTTCAACATAAAAAAGAGAACTTGGCCATAGTTTAGAATTATCTTGACACAAGAACGTTAATAGTCAAAACCACAGAAGGCCCCCAAGAATACCCGATAACGGCTGGCGTACCACAGGGTTCGGTCATGGGACCCGACATATGGAACGCAAATTACGACGAACTACTGGAGATTCCTTTACCAAGGCAAGTACAGCTAACGGGTTTCGCTGATGACGTCGCGGCCACAGTAATGGCGGACAGCGTTGAGGAGGCTGAACTCCTGGTCCGGTTGACCATTGATGCCGTCGAAACCTGATTTGAATAATACCAGTTAAAACTAGCTAAACAAAAAACAGAGATGGTTGTGCTGATGCGTCAAAGATGGTTTCCTAAACCCTTTAACGTAGATATCGGCACGACAACATTGACTTCAACAAGGGCATTGCGCTATCTGGGAGTGATGATAGATGAAAAGCTTACCCTTCGCGAACACTTAGAAAGGGCATGCATAAAAGCCAGTAAGATGGTATCCAGCCTATCAAGAATCATGGCCAACACAATGGGTCCACGTACTAAAAAGAGAAGAGTTCTTCTGGGAGTACTCCACTCAATCCTGCTCTATGGAGTGGAAATATGGGCAGATGTCCTGAAGCAAAAGACCTATGGGCGTAAGATAGTGGCAGTACAACGGCGAGGGGCCCTGAGGGTGACCTGTGCCTACCGCACGGTCTCCGAAGCAGCCGTACTGGTTTTAGCGGGGGCGCCACCTATCGACCTACTAGCATCGGAGAGAGTAAAACTCTATGACCGCAAAACTAGAGGCGACAACACGACCGAGGCCAGAGCAGGAGTGAAGGCAGAAACGCAGAAAGAATGGTAAAACAGATGGAAGGCCTGCGACAAGGGCAGATGGACAGCTCACCTGATCCCGAACATCAAAGTTTAGATCACTAGAAACCACGGTGAAACATACTTTTTCCTAACCCAACTGCTGACGGGACATGGCTCGTTTAACGCATATCTACATAAAATGGGCTTGCACCACACTCCGAGTTGCAAAGTACTGCCCGGACAAAATCGACGACGCCGAGCACACGTTTTTGGAGTGCGAGAGCTGGAAGAACTGCAGAGCCAAAATCGAAACAACCATAGGCAAAACTCTCGATCCTACTAGCCTAGTGCTCCATATGCTACAGCTGGAAGAAAATTCGAAGGAAATCGCTGCCTACGCGCAGCGCCTCCTTAAATAAAAGACCTCAGAGAGGGACCAGTGAAACAGGAGCGGACGTCGTACGACGCAACATGGACTGTGTTGAAGTAATGCTAACGCGGTTCCGACCCAGTCTTCCCTGCAACTATGTGCGGGGAAAGAGGAGAGGAGGTTTTTTAGTGGGTGGAAATCCCACTCTACCAACCATCACACTTTCAAATGAGTGGTGTCTTTGAAAGATTTTTCCTCCTCACACAAAAAAAACAACATACATACATACATACATACATACATACATACATACATACATACATACATACATACATACATACATACATAACATACATACATGAAGTAAGAGAAATAAATTAAGGAACTCTATAAAAATTATTCCAGGAAGACTGGATTAAGAATTAGTGAGGAGAATTCAGAATATGTGTAAGTCCCTCGAAGGACACAACCAATGCAGACCTTCTGATTTGGAGACATGAACTTCAGAAAAGTTGACAGATTATAGTACATCGGGGGCTGGCTTACAGTCAACAACCTTGCACGAAGAAACATCAGTCCGTAATCACTGGATGATGATAATAATGATCATTTCAGCTTTTAAATTTAAAAACTTTGTCACAATGAGATTCCAACCATTTAATTGTTCAATCCATACTCATTTATGATGAATTAAATAGCTAAGATAGTATATTTGCTAGTTAAAGCTTTAGCCGCATTTAAATATCATATTCTGTAAATTGAAAAATGACACCTGGACACGGGAAACGAACCTGAGACCTTTGGCTTGATACGCCAATGCTCTTACCGCTAAGCTATCTAGGAATCGTCCCGTTCCCAGGGTCATTCTCTCACTCATGTTTTCATACAAAGTTTGTGATGGACGTGTGGAAATCGTCAGCTACATATGTGTGATCAATTAAGATCACACACTATCAGATAACGCAGCCACCTTCGACTCGTTAGTCTACGATTTCAACACGTCCATCACCGACTCTGCCTTAAAATATGAGTGAGGAATGACGCTGATTACGGTTTCTGGATAGCTCAGTGGTAAGAGCTTTGCTGTCCTGGGTTAGATTCTCATATCCAGGTGTCATTTTTAAATTTAAATAATATCATTGTCATTTAGTTTGAACTTGACAAAGAATTGTCACAAATAAACCGTTTGAACAATAAACACATAACTTGCTGATAATCTGTCCTGAAACTGTTATTTTGTTATTTCAAGTTTTTCCGATTGGTATTCAATATTTGAGGAATATCAATCCATACAAATTATGAGCTTCGTTTCTAGAACCTCGTGCAGCGCGGAAGGAAGAAGTTAGAACCTTGTTCAGGGTATTGACGGGTAAACCCAATAGGAAGAAACCATTGGGAAGACCTAGACGCAGATAGGAGGCTAACATTAGACTGGATCCGAGAGAGATAGGGTGTGATGAGGTGAACGGGATAGAAATAGCTTTAGATAGGGATTGGTGGCGTATTTTTTATAAAAGTGGCAATTAATTTTATAATTCCTAATACCATAAAGTAACTAACTAATCGTTTATTTAGATCAACCTTATTGTTTATTTTTATTATCTCACTAAAAACCATAGCTATTAACAACTTAACTGTCGGTGTAAGTATGTAGGCTATTTAAATAAAGTGCATCCATAAGAATAGAGAGCGCACCCTTCTATTAAGTCACGTTTGGAAAACCCCTTTAGTGTACCCAATATAAATTTAAAATGAAACCATTCTATAGAGACCTTAACACCTAAAACCGTTTGGCAACCAGTATGGATCTTGCCTGTTTGGTAACTTAATTACTTCGGTTTTCTGCTATATTAAATTTTCGCTCAAATACACTAGCCAGGGGTGGGGTGGCAGGCTCTAAGCGACCCAAGACGACAAATATGTCGACACTTAACATACATTCATAAATGCCACTGAATCTGTGTTTCAATGTAAGATGAAGTGGTGAGTTGAAGTATTTATATTTTTATTATTACTAAATTTAATTTAGAAGACATCTAAGCTAGCCTACACATCGATAATTAAGTCACTATTTAGTCAACTTACAACGTCAGCTTTTACTTTCTACTGACATGGACCAAAACTACTTTTAATATTTAGACACTAGCTAGGATTATATTGTCGAAATATTTACGTTTGTAAACTGATCCTGCACCCGCTACTCTTGTATTTTATAAAACTAGTTACAGTCGAGTAGGAAAAAAGTCCCTCGTATACCAAAGGTTTTGTCCCCATGCTAAGATTTGTCAGAATGTATAAAGCGTTAAATTCTATTGTTCTTTGTCACTGGGGTAAGTACTGATACCAAAGGACACCACGAGGGGGACTTGGCCCCCATGATTATATCACCCACCCCCTCATCCTTTTTTATCCTTGAAATGTGTGTTGAAGCTGGGGTGCACACGTCAAAAAACCATGAAGGGACCAGACCCCCGACCCCTAACACCCTTAGCTAACCCCCCCCCCCTCCTTCTATAATTTAAAACAATCTGTATTGTAGACATTTATCATAGTCTCTTTATCTTACTGTATTTTAAAATATGCGGGTTTTTTCAATCGTTTCTTGTTCACCCAAGAAAGTATATATTTATAAAGGTTTGACGACATTTTAAATATATCTAATGAATAATCACTTAAGGCCAACACTTTTTCTAGCCACCTCCATCGATCGATTCTTATGCCTGATATGGAAAATAATTAATTCTCTTCATTTTGATGAGGGCTTGGAAGACAACGTTATATATTTCTGTCCCGTTATTCGTCTGAAGTTTTCGGGCTACTGGGGACGCATTTTCTATACAGGAGTGGTCTAACGCCAGGATGTGGACAAATCTACCAGTGCATACCAGGGCAATGGTTGGTGGGTGTGTAATGTAAGGGAGTGGAGTTGGAAAGAAGAATTTACTGTTATGGGCTCAAGTAGTTGAACATTTCAGCACTGACAGGTTAACTGTTGCATGTCAAACCATTCAGAGAGAGCGGGTTTGGGGGAAAAGTTGGTTAGGGTGGAAAGTTTTATTGGTTTCACATCCTTTTCCTACATCTTAGGGTTTTTACCATAATATCTACGTACATTGTGTATTATCTTATTTACCTTAGGTTCTTATTCCTCTAGGATGATGAGTAAAGAATATTATGATTTAGAAAGTATACGTAAGGACCAATGGCTTACTCAGAAAAGTGTATAACTTTGAATTAATATTGATCAAATTTATATTATTTTGTTCACCTATTACACTTTTGCCTCTTTAAGTGTTCATAATGAATGCAAATGAAGGATAGACTTTTTCTAAACATTAAAAAGTACACGTAAGGATTTAGATAAGTGGTCAGAAAAGTTTTTAATCTTAGTGAATAAAGATTAAAATTATATAATTTTATTCATCCAAGGGGATAGCTAAGGGTGACTGGTTTTTATAATGCATGCATAAAAACAGAATGAGGGGGTGAAAATGTTTTGACCTTAAGTCATTATTGATTAAATATATTATTTAAAATGTATATCGTATCTTTTTTAATATTTATTTTCTGGGGTAAACGTGGTATGATTGGGAAAAAAACGCAGGAAAAGATAAATGTTGACAAAACACGGTCGTTTTCAACAATGATTGGTTGGAGGAGGTTTGTAAGGGATAAGGTGATTTTCCCTAATTGGCTCCTTTCGACGGGTACAATCTAGTGGGGAGGTTGCAACTCACCCTTCGAGTATGACAAAGAGTGAGGAGTTTGGGGCTTTCTCAGTATCGGATTTAGGCTTAGGCCCGTGAGGCCCGGGCCTAGGGCGGCAAATTTTGAGGGGCGCCAAAATTTTTAAGATGACTAAAATTAAAAATCGATTGGGTTCTGGAGAAAGATCATTTTCCACTCTGAAAAGAGTGAAAAGTTATTTGCGTGCAAGTATGAAACAAGACAGACTAAATGCACTTGCATTACTAACCATTGAAGCACAATTGGTTCAAGAAATTAAGTATGAGGAGGTCATTGATATCTTCGCACGGACGAAAGCAATAAAAAAATTTATTTTATTATTAATCAGATAAAAATAATTTATATTTTAATTACAAGCAATTTATTATTAATTCTATATTTAATTGTTATGTTAAAAAAAATATTTAATTTATACCTGAATTAGATGTCTTATTATTATTATTATTTTCATTATTTTATACACACACACACACACATATATGTATATATATGTTTATATATATATACACACTGTTACAAAAAAAAGGGCACCATATCGTCTCGGGCCTAGGGCGTCCTCAAACCTAAATCCACTACTGGGCTTTCTTCAGTAGAGGGAGGTGGTCGAGACACTACCGCGGTATTGGTATTCACCCCAGCAACAAGGAACAATAGAATTAAACGCTCTATCACCCCCGGATAGTGCATGGTGGAAAATATTTTGGATTTGGAGAAACGTTTTAACGTTTTCAGTTGGTTTCCAGTTAATAAATGCTTTAAGTTTGGCTTATGAAATTCTTTATAAATAACACCAAAAAACAACTGATATAAGTTTTTCATTTAATTCCATTGTATATCCTCACAAATTAAGTATACTGGATAAGCTTTAAAACTGTTTCCCAACTTCTTAGACTTGATTAAATTATGTTTACTAATTAAAATGTTTGTTTAGAGATAAGTTACCTGTAAAGAAGGCCTCCGCTCTCATGGTAAATTGCATGCAACTCCCATCGGCATTATTTTTAGACAAATTCTTGCTTTCCTTAGCTGCAAATTTAACATAAGGAAGTTAGATGACTAACACGAAAACCACTATACAGTTCTAATCTTATTAATTTACTTTTCTATGATTTATGAGCCAGTCATTTAGTGGCGTGGCTAGAGTTAGTGTCACCCGGGGTGGTCCCTGAGTTTTCCGCCCCTCTAAATACACAACATACTCAGACAAAAGGTAAAAACGAAGTATAGTGGGGAGAAAAGTTATATTTATTTCTAAAGTGAACAGTAAATTTCAACACTCTAAAAAAAAAATTCTTTGCTTTTCTATTAGTAAAATTGTTGAGGATATTGTTAAAGTTTATTTCATCTATCAGTTGCTGTTTTATAAAGAGTAGGGCAAGATTTCTTAGCCACAGAGTACTCTTTGTTTGTCAATTTTAATTTAGAAAAATTCCGTTCACAGGTAGCAACACTAACAGTAATTGTGAGTAAAATTCGTAGTAGTATTACATACACTATTTGGAATTGAGTTCCCAAGACAGTTTTTTTAATAAACTTCAAATTTCAAGGGGATCTTCCTTACACGTCTTCGTATCGTCCTGCGTAGCAGCAACAGCAATAAAACTCTGAATTATTTTCTCTCAACGAGGAACTCTTCCTTATAAATGTCATCGTACCGGTAGTGATTATTTAGTTGACACTCGTATTTTTCATTCAAAAGATTCGACGGAGTGAAGCAGGTATATTTCTAAGCAAGAAGATGAAGCTGTTGAAATCTGAGAGTCATTTCTTGGATCCAGGGCCGTACCTAGAGGAATGTTTCGCCATTTCTCTTTTTTTTAATGATCATTTCCTTTAGTTCAGTATCAATTTTACTGTCCTATTTAATCCTTTTTTCAAAGTTTTTCTAAGTAACAAAGCATTCACGGTGCTCTATAGAATGTTCATGCTCTGTAATTCGAGGGTGTAATTTTTCTCAGTCTGAAAATCCTACTTTAGTATTTGCCCAGCATTAATTAGAATAATTTACAAATAGTGTGCAGGGGAAACTGTAAATTGATCCCGTAAAATGCCCTTTTCGGCATTAATTGATAAAATAAAATTACCAGTTTTATTTTGTTCTGGATCATGTTCAACTAATAAGCTTCTCACATGGTCATTCAAATCAGACCATGTTGTGGGATCATATAATTTGGTTGAATTTTGGTTGGTTCATTTTCCAGATCCTGTTCCTGAACATCTTCATAAAGAGTAAATGTTAGAAAGGACTGGTTAAGATGGCGATGGCCTACTTTCAACACCTTGTTGTAATGGTAGCTTAGTGGTTGAGGGATCCACCTTCTTTTCCCAACCCAGTTTTTGCCATCGCTTGGCTTGGACTATGTTAGCTGCCTCTTGTTTTTTTCCCCCTTTTTCTGCCGTGTTCTCTCGACAAATTTGTAGTCCTCATTTTGACACACGCACGTGACACAGTGCACTAATTCACACGCAAATCAATCAATAAAGTTATACAAATTTACAAATAATTCTTATCAAATAAATGTAGTTACAGTGTCACGGCAACGGGACGATCAAATTTCAAATTTCAAATCTAAACTGTCACACGCTTTTAAGCTAAATTTTAAATACGTTTCGTTCCCCGTTTGAGCCTTTTTCCACATGGCTCCTTTCACGTTCGGTCGTTTTACTTCCGCCCCTGCTGTCCTCCACACCACACACTAACTGTTTGTTCACTAGCAGCTTGTTGCTATCTTGGCCTTCTCAGGTGCCAAAAACAAAGAGACCACATTCCTAAGCAGTCATAGCCTCTAATTACCTCCGCTTGGCTTGGCTCTCTTGAAATGTTTGTCCTTTGACCGTCACATATTCATAGTAAAATTTACTGTCAGTGTCACCCAAGCAAAATCTATACAAATATTTTGTGTTTGGAAAATAGAAGTTTCATCTAGTCACCATTTTTATTCTCAAAGGTGAATTTTATACGTCTTTTTAACTACGTGTTTAAATAAATTTCGCAATCTTACATTTTATATTTAAAAATCTACACCTTAATGGCGCCCCTCCAGCTCGGCGCTTGGGGTGGCTACCCCTGCTGCCCCCCTCGTTGCGGCCCTGCTAGGATCAATCTAACCAACAAAGAAAACATTCCTCTTAATTCAGTTTCGTATGTCAATTCAGCATATCACGATTCTTTATTAACTATCAGTATTTTCCTTTCTACATCGACGTTGACGCACCATGACTATTCCAAGATCATCACTCATTTCTTAGGCATAGGATATTGAATTGTTAACTATTTCGTCTATATTTTTAGTTAAACATTCTTTTAAAGCTTCTAGTTTTATATAAAATTGTTATATGTTCAAACTTTTTGTTTAGAGGTAGTCCTGTGATTAAGTTCAAGGATGGAATCCCAAAGGCCAATAAAGCACAGGAAGGGAAACGATTGTAACCCACCAAGCAACATGCTTGCATCTTACCTGGTAACTGTATTTTCTTCTTCACTAGTAAACTGTCCTAAAGCACTTAAGATTTTGATTTTTTTACAACATTCACAGATTCTCCCCTTGCACTCCATCGAGTTTCCTAAGCACTTGACACTTTTACCAGTGACCAAAGTCAGAATATCAAGGTGATGGTTTGAGGAGGAAAAATAAATTGAAGAAAAGTTCAACAGTTCCAAAAATGTAAACAAAATTCACATCAAAAGAAGTTTCATGCACGTACACCCACCAAATTTAGCGTGGTATCTGTACATGCAAGAAATTCTGATTTTCTATTAAATTCCTGGATACGTCTCTGAACGCCAGTATGTGTACCATCACAGCAGAATTATCATATGCTTGTCCCCTACAATTTTTAATATACATTTGGTCATTATTTAATTTTAACATAATCATATTCGAGATATTCTCAGCGGGCTTAACCTTTGTTTCAATTAAACCAACAAATGATTCCACAACCTTCCCTTTATTTTCATCGACCATAACGTAGCGCAAAACTTGGCTCGTTTGATCCTAATGAGAAATATCAGAATGCTGTTGAATATCATGGAAAATTACTTGGCTTATTTTACTTGCTTTTTAACTTTTCTAACAAAATTGTTTGATGGTACATCACTACAACCACTAGTTTTATTATTCTGTCTCTCATTCGGGCAAATATATCCAGACGGTGTTTGATGATTTGATTCCCCCTGTTTAGACGTCAAAGGCGTGCAAATATGGGTACACATTTCGCCCCGTGACTTAATGGGGTAGGGGTTCAAGTCACTTAGAGGGCAACAAACGCTAATTACTTCACATTTCAAACCAGTGCAAATGCTAGTACACATTTCGCCTGGTCACACACCATCGTCAAACTCTGCTCGGTGACCGATGCAAGGGCTTCAAATCTCTACCACCCCGTCGAAAAGATACCGAGGTTCGAATCTATGTTGGGTAAGTTTAGGGATTTGAATAATTACCGAGGTGTACTGTTGGGAGTTCTCACTAAATGGTTTCCCGCTCTCCCTCCTTGTAAACTCTGGAACATTTCCTTACTCTTATCTACTACATTATCTTCATACACCACCTCCAAGAGTCCATGATGGTATGGCGGATACCTACACACGTACATGCTGACAGTATTTATCAAACAAAACAAATGTTGGGAGGCTTATGTTGGGAGGACGGCCCCACCAACGGTTGCGCGATATTAGTTTCCAGCTTGATTCAGTACAGTTGAAATTTAAAAAAAACACGTGTTAATAATGATAAATATTATAGCATACTCTCTTTTTTGCTATTCGAAATTAAACTCTTATATTGTGTGTTCGTTAATAATATTTAGCACCGCGTCTTACTACCCGTTCGGGTTATACGCTTTGTTCGTTAATGAATGCATTCCGGAAAATAATTATTTAATATACAACCAAAACTATAAAAGAATAAGAGAATCACCAAGTACTGCGCGTTAGCTAAATAAATGGGGTTCAAGGTTTGAATTCCTGTCTACGTGTGTACTGAGGTCGGTTTCCTCTTCACTCATCCTCCGTGAGTTGTGCACCGGACGGGTAGTATGACGTGGTTATAAATATCGATAAGCCTGACTTCGTGGCTATTAGCAGGGAGTTAGGGGGGGGATTGAATCCAGGTCGACCGTATCGCTTCTGGTTACTCGCTCGGCCTTCACACAAGTGAAGGTACATTTTATATCTTCCTTAGCCCTGATATTACTAGTGAATTTATGGTTTATATATTATTTCATCAAAAATATAGTTGCGAACATAAACATTTTTCTAAATAAATTCAAGTTACTCAATTTAATATTACTTATAAATTACTGTAAGAGTTATATATTATTTCAACAAAATATAGATGAGAACATTAAATGATATTAAAATAAAACTTTTTCTATTGTTATAAGTGAGTCATGGAATAAAACGGTTGTTTCTAAAATAACTAAACCTTTTTTCACTTTATTCATGTGTAGCAATTTACCGTCACAATCTATAAATAAAAATGCATTTTATAATAATTTTTGTATTTATGCATCGATGGTCGCATAGTTTAAGTTGTCACTATTGTATTATACTATATGTCCGACTAGAAGGTGATCTACTTTTATTCCCGTTCTGAGATTGATTTTCTCACTCCAAGCAAATGCTGTTACACATTCTATCTGATCAAAGAAAATCTGGTCGACCAGTAAAACCTCTTTTTTTCACGCGCAAATGCATTTGGAAGGAAGAATCTGATTGAATGACCGTTCTAACAAACACTAGCTATGCCACCACCACGAAAGATATCGAGGTTCGAAACCAGGTGTGCACGCCGTCTGAATGTAAGATTCATCTAATTCTGGCGGGGAAGGTTGAAATCGAATCCCTGCCATGTAAACGGTTGGTAGTTCTCCTTCCGGAACATTTTCTCAATAATCCCTATCAAGACGTTAAGATAAAAAAAGGGTTCGTGTAACCCCATCTAATTATGGCATCTGGGGTCATGAGTTTGAATCTCCTTTGAGGTTCACTGTCGCTAGTTTCCCTCTCCATCACTGGAATATTTCTACCTCACTCCTCCAACAAAAGTGGTGGATGGCTGATATCTACATCCACGCTTGTCGACGGACGATACCATACAACCAATTTTAGTAGACTTTTATGGTCGGGATAGCGGCCCCTAACTGAGGATCCCGAGGCCCCTGATTGTGCATAATCAGAGCTGTGTCAATGCTCTTTAGTTGCAACATCACCGAGAAAACTTATTACCACATAGATGGGGGAGGAGGAGAAGTGTTTCGATTACGACACCGGGAAAACATATTTACTGGGGGAAGGGAAATAGAAGTGAAAGGGTTCTTACAGCTAAGGACCATTTCTCACACTTTAGGCTAAACGGTCGTCTGGAGAGTTTCGTGTTGCGTGTTCCTTCCTTAGTCAGTGATGCTGAGGGAGGAGCGCTCAACGCCGTGGACTGCACGCCAATAAATAATAAATAAATTCCAACGCCTGTCCCAATCCTACGGCAATAAATAAAATTAACTCTACGCCCATCCGAATCCTACCCAAACATTAAAAGCCAATGAGCACAAATAGAATAATTAAATGAGATAGGAACAAACAAGTTTTGACAAGAATAAACAAGTTTGGAGCACTGGAAAGTGGTCAAGGAGAGGGGGTTAGGGGAGTATGTTAGGGGTGGGTAGGGAAGGGAGAAAGCCAACAGCCAATAAGAGAGGGAGGGGGATGATGAAGTGACCAAATCCAGCCAATCTCAGCACTGTTCTTAAGCGTCCCACTAGCTACTCCTTTTCACTCTATATCGAAAACTAGATGTAGTGCAAGAGTAGACGCTGTTGGTCCTCTGACGAAAAATCACAGAGGTTTTTAGATCCTTTAATTAGGATTGAGGAGGAGCTTAACATGCCGCTGGAGAGCCAAGCATATGTATCGGGTCTAATTGAGTGACTGCAAACGTTTGAATTCATCCCTCTCACTACAATATGATACAAAGTCTTACAGTTCATTAATGATAGGAACAGAGTCCTTAAAAAATATAAACTAACAATGGAAGCGGGAACACAAAATGGGAAGAGCCTAGTGGAGGATATTCGTAAGAAACGAAAATTTGACCACAAGTTTGACTCTCCAGAAACTAGATTCGAAGTTCGGGTGTTCATTCCTACATTAGATCTGCTATTGTCTGAATTATATAACCTGGCTGATAGAATGGTAGAATTGTCAGTATTATTCTCGCGTATTTGGAACCCAACAGATGATGTGGACTCCTCAGCCATAGCCGCTCATGCCAATAATTGGAGGAACCATAACATCAGGACCTTCAAAAAGAAGATCTCATAGAATAAATTAGGATATTTTACAAAATATGGACAGAATCTAACTTGGGTGTTGGTGGAAATGTGAACTATACCCTTGAACTGTTAGTTTCAAAAGGGTACAGAAACAGTTTTTCTACAAATTTGCATTCATTTAAGACCCCTAACAGTTTCCGGGGGAGCGCTTTTTAAGATAGTTGTCTGATTAGAAAACGTTTGCGCTCAGCCTCTGTGAGGATAGACTCAACAATTTGATTAGTTTGAGCCTTGAACATGATCTTGTTAAGGAAACAAGTTTTGAAAGATATTATTTATTGATGAATTCACTACAATGAAAGCTCGAAAAATTATTCTTAAATCATATGAAAGTGAACGTATTTATTATTTCAATGATATTACTAATGTAGCTTAACCAATTTTGAAGCAAACTTTTATATAATGTACACAGCTTAAGATTATCTCGATAAAAATAAATCGATTACATTTTAGAAATGCGTCGCTGTGTTTCACTGGTACCCATTCGAGCTATATGTATATACTATGTACTAACTAATAACTATACTAATATGTAAGGGATAGGGAGGTTAATTTAAGAGGAAGCGCACCCACATTTATATGGATAAAGAGTGGAAAACAATTGATGAAAACCACCCTCTGTACACCCAAGTAAGATTCGAATCCCGACTTCATCATCGGCAGTCTAGTCCACGGTACTGTATTGTATACCAATTTACACAAAGTTTTCTATTAAATTAACTTTTTTTTGTCAATTAAACTTTAAATAACTTGCTATTAACCATAGCATTAGTATTAAATATTTGTGAAACTGAACTTTGTAGGCTGTAGCACTTTATAAAATTATAAAATTAATAACAAAGAAATAATATACTGTCTAAGTTTTATAAGTTTTCAGGTATTACAAAATGTTTGAACAAGGAAGGTGGGGGTGAGCGAATTGTAAGTTTACCTTAGATGTTCTATTTATATGACTTGTGCATCAGGCCCTATGCATATACTAACTACAGTAAACTCTCGATTCTACGACCCAGGGAATAGCGTCCCTCTCGAAGTAACGACCCTTTTTTGGGGGAAACGTGAAAAATGTGGGGAAAAAAGGTTGAAAAGTTTAAGGAAATTGGCTGTAAAATGTGTTTGTTGCATTTATTTAGGTCGCTGCGTTGCAATTATCTTTGTGAGCGCTGTATTACTAGTAACTGGGGTGGGTCAGGTATAAAAATAGACACCACCTCATCAATGCCAGCCAACAGCACTTGACTCTGACCACCCCCTCCCACAAGCAAGACAATTGTTTCCCCATGCGTCACTGCTGCTACATCACGCGCCAGGCTTGCTTTTGCCATTGTTATTTTGAGTCTCGATTTGGTTATTATCTTGGTTTGATTTTGTGAACAATTTTTGACGACCCATGCTATTGTTTAACATTGTTATTTTGATTTGGTTACGTTTTTGGTTAGATTTTGTGAACGATTTTTGTGGACCCACGCTATTTTTTTTATTTGATACGAACTTATGATTTTGACGAAATGAGTGAAAGGAGGACCTTCTTGACGCTCATGAAGAAGTACAAGAGCATCCAGGAAGTGGATGAGAAGAAGGTTACAAAGATGTAGATTGCGCGGTGGCATGGCATCCCGAAGTCGACACTTTTCACTATTCTCAAAATGAGAGAAGAAATTGTGAATGCAGTTCAGAAAGAAGACCACAATATAAAGGCCAAAAATTTGAAGGGTGCGACGCAAGCGAATCTGGAGCAGGTTATGCTGGAGTGGTTCAGCCAGCATAGAGCGCAAAACGTGCCTACAAACGGACCGATGATGCAGAGGAAGGCTGATGAATTTGCCCTCATGTTGGGTATAAAAAGCTTTAAGTGTTCAAGTGGGTGGGTAGAGCGTTTCAAAGTGCGTCACAGAATAGCCAGCCCTAAGGTCGTCGGTAAAAGCGCATCGGTGGACCCAACACCAGTGAGGGATTGGCTGCCCTTGCTCTGCAACATCCTTAGGCACTATCAGCCTCAAGATGTATACAACGCTGACGAACAGGGGATGTTCTACAACCTAATGCCAGATAGCACTCATGCTGTGAAAGCGGATAGGTGCAAAGGTGTGAAGAAGAGCAAGGAGCACCTCACCGTCCTTCTGTGCTGCAACATGGGCGACAGCGATAAGATGAAGCCCCTCGTAATCGGAAAGTTCAAGAAACCCCGTTGTTTCAAGGGCAACATCCTGCCTTGTGACTAAGATTCTAATATGAAGGCATGGATGACCTCGGGGGTGTTTACGAGGTGGCTTCAAGGCTTTGATTCGAAGATGGACGCCGCAAATAGAAAAGTCGTGCTCTTTGTCGACAATTGCCCGGCACATCCTGCTCTCGACAAACTCAGGAACATCGAGCTGGTGTTTCTGCCAAAGAGCACCACCAGCATGCTTCAGTCCCTGGACCAGGGAATAATCCAGCAAGTGAAGGTTAAGTTCCGCGAGATGCTTGTGCGGAGTATGGTGTGGAATCTTGAAATGGGCAAGGAGGTTAAAAAGTGTAATGTGTTCAGGGCCATGGAAGAAATCGTCGCCAGTTGTAGGGGCGTGAGACCAGCGGTGATCACCAACTGCTTCCGACACGCCCACTTTGTTTTACCAGTTGACGAAGAGGCTGCCATCCATTTGCTTCCCACCGCTACCAGCACCGAGGACCCAAACGACCTACCACCAGTGAACGCCAAATCCCAGCCAGGGCCCTCCTCAGAACCGCAGGTAGGCACCTGCATGAAACTGCGGCTTGGCCCATAAACAACACCTTCGTTTCCCCCCCTGACTTTCACTCGGCCGTGCGATCAAGAAACGTGGCAGAGATTAGCCCCAGACTGCACGTATGAGGAGTACATAGCAGCAGACAATGACATCACAGTTTGGGGCACCCTCGACGACGCCGATATAATCAGGGAGCAGCAGGAGTCCAGCAATGAAGAGAGGGAGGAAGAAATGGAAGAAGAGCCTGAAGACATCCCCACGAAAGATGTTCTGAAAGCTGGGGACGTCTACTCAAGAGCAAGTTGTAGCGTGTCAACCAATTGGTTAAACAGCTACCATAAAAAATATTTAATATTTTTGGGATTTTATGCGAGACAGAAATTAAATGAGTATATTTAATTTAATCTGTTTCTAAAGTTATATCGTCTGGTTTACGAAAGTTACCTATCGTCTAAACCTTCTAACACGTGGTTGATCAAATATATTGGCTTTTGATAATTACAGTGTTAAATATCAAAGAAGAAGGCTAATATTATTGTGTTTATGAACTAAAGACTTTAACACTCCGCTTTTCCTGGTGGATAATAATTAATAAACGGGAGTTCTACAGCCACGTGGTGTACACACACCAAAAATGTTTAAAAATATGTCTCTATCCTTATTTCTCATAAAAAACAATAGTAGATATTAAATAAGTGAAATTAATACAGATATATTATGCTATAATATATTTATGAACAAGCTCACCCCAGCCAGATGTCTGCAGATATAACTCTTTTAAAAAACACGAGGTTTTCAACCATGGCCGATCCTACACGTGCGCGCTGGTTGAACTCAGCTGGAGAAGAGAACGAGGTCAAGGTTCGACGTCTACACCTGTTACGCGCACAGAGATCCTGGTGGTCACTAAAAAAACCTTAGATAGTGTTCTTTTGTTTTTCCTTTTCACCCCACGTTTATCCTCCTCTATTTCTGTCTGTTCTTACATTCTTATTTCCCATTTCTTTTTCGCCTTGTCCTAGCCAGGGTTGGTATATATATGGGCCGTCCAGAGATAGCAATTCGTAGAATAATTCCACGACGAGTCGCGGCTACAAGGAATATTCACCGCCCGGCGCCGACACTATAGGCCATGCAGACTGCGGCGTCAGATTCGTAGAAAGGTTCCACCGTGAGTCAAGACTACACGGAGTATTCGCCGTCACGAAGGACCATGGCGACTGCGGCGTCAGATTCGCTACCTTCAGCCGTGACAACGGGATAAGGGGTCGCCCTACTCAATTCACCGTGGACATGAACGACGCGTCCAGCTGTACTGGTATCCTGTCGCTGTGGCCAAGTCCTTGCTACTAGGACTTTGTAAAGTAATGTAACATATTCATCTTTCTTGTTATATGTCTTTTTATTTTATGAGAAGCCTCGTTTGTTTTCTAGAAGAATAGTTTTGTTTAGTCATGTCTAACTTGAGCATAGATGTTTGCTAAGATTATATATGTGTCACAAGGCACTGTTCTTACATTAAAGCCTCTGGCTAAGAATGTTAGTTTTGAGACAGATGTTCGCTAAGATTATTTATGTGTCACATGGCATTGTTCTTACATTAAGAATGTTGGTATAGAGACTTAGTCTGAGTCACGAGTTCATTACTCTCTAGTTCCGAATTTAGTCATAACGTCCTAAACGTCATGAACATTAGTTTTTTATATTGGGGGCTACTACCAGGATGTCTGTTTACTTAAAAAAAAACAAGTTTAGAACTTTATGTAACTGTAGTTGAAAACTGTGAATTAACTGGGTATTGGCTTAATGGCGCTACCCAAGGAAATTGCCTTAGATTCATTGTGGGGTCCGCGCTAATTATTCTATTTTTATAGCCTGTGATTAAGTTTTGATTTAGCATAGATATTTATAGTTATCAATGTACTATATTATGCTGGCAGTACCATAGGGGAATAAGACCAGCAGTAGTACTTTAGTGACACCTGTTTCCTAGCCTCCAATCAGCTGGAGTTATCAGCTGTGTATTCATCATGTTTTATGGATACCTATTAATAACAATATCTACCAAGTGAGACTGTGTAAATGTTACATTCTTTATTTGCTCTTTGCTGTTTGTTCAATCTTGTGAAACCTGTATCTATGACAATTTATCTTTTGTTTACTAAAATAAATATATGTGTTAAAATGACTCTGTGTTTCTATACATGTATTATTAGAACCCAGTAGGGAAGTTACCTTCAACTTAAGCGCCAGGGAGCTAGTGAAGATCTGTGGTCCCAGTTCAATAATTTGAAAGTCTTTGTCGAGAAAACTGGCGCTAAGAAGAAGCAGGCCTCCATAATGGACTTCTTCAAGAAATAGGTAGGTTTTATTTTATTTACTTTTTCACGTGTTGTCTAAAAAATTCAATTTTTTCGTATGAAGGTCAGGGGTGGAACAAAATCTGTTAAAATTCCAATAACGATCCCTTAGAAATAACGACCCTTTTCCAGGGAACCGTGAAAGGTCGTAGAATCGAATGTTGACTGTACTTTGATTAGATTGAATGACCACATAATTAAGAAATAGAGATGGGTGATATAAAAAGTAGTATTTATAGAAATACAAATATTACTCTTTCTAAGACCTGAAAGATTTTGATTTAAATATTAATCTAATACTTTGAATATTGTGGCAAAAAAATACTATATTTATTATTATATTTAATTTTCAGAATATTATATTTATTATTACCAAATTAATATATCTATATTGTATTTATTTATTTGTACTTGTGATATAGATCAAGATTGAGTATAAATAAAATAATTTTATTTAATTTATATATATTTTGGTTTAGTATTGTTGGGCACAAAACCCCAAACCCTTTTATTTTGTGAGGTAGGTAGATTTTTATATTAAATAAATTTATCCCCAGAAACTGCTCAGCGGTAAGATGAAAAAACTCCTTCTCTCAAGAACCATGGACTTGACAACTAAGGACTTAATGGAGCAGATTATTATTCTTGCCATCTGTAAAGGGGATGCAATTTTCAAAAATACAATGTACTGTACATCAATATGCTAAATAAAAAAAAATGAAATTTACAGTGTGTTTGTAATTATAGTTGAAGAGAAAAAAATTACCATTAAATTAATTATTCCTAATAAGGCATGCCTCCTATGTTGTAAAATTAATAAGAGTATTGCTGAGCAATACTTAAAAATGTAAGATTCTCACTTGAATTGTTATGACAAAATAATAGTTATTAATTATGATACATAAATAGTATTTTGGATGAAATAACACCAGGTTTGAGATATTTGCATAGCCGGTTAAATAATGAGTTCTTCAAAAATGTAATTTAAACTCCCAGTAACAGGATGATGATGGATAATTAATTTGGTCTCACCCAATAATGTAAACTGATGATCTCTGGTAGAAGTTCTATTTTTCTTCCTTTAGGAGTAGTGATTGAAAAAACAGAGCAAAAAAATGCTGTCAACGTAGTTACGTATTTGAAAGACTAAGTCAATTGACTAATAAATTTATATTATAAGTAATTATTTTAGCAAAAATAACAACACAATATTCTACAGTGCAAAAACCGGTAAGGTGATAGATAATATGTATAGTTCTTAAATTAAGATTATTGTATCGGGCTCTTTTAATACCACTGTTAAAGGTACGCAAAGCTATAGTAATTTAATAATTGTATAATATAATTATTTTGGAAAGAAAACCATTTCAATGTGTGTATCTATACATACTACATGAATTAAAAATATATATTTAATATTAATATACGTGCATAGTATATAAATATATATTATATATAAATAAATATATTATGTATAAATAAATATATTATATATAATACATATATATATAATGGTTAAAGTGATTGACGACCATGGTGGTTTTGGGTTAAAATACTCGCTTTAGGATCCGATGATCGTGGTTTCAAATCCAGCCGCGTTCGATGGATTTTTCTTGAGCGATAACAGTTAGCAGCACAACTTCCTTCGAAAGAAAAGTAAAGCCATTGGTCTTATGTAAATTGTGGTATGTAAAATAACCCTGGAAGGTTTATAAAAAATACCTTTCTTGCCAAAATTGTTAAGACCTTTCACTCTCGCTCATAGACATTCTCTTGTGCTGATATAATCAGTCGGTTCATAAAGTGAACGTTAAATACGTCAAAACTAATTAAAAAAGAAAAGTGCTTGCTTGGTATTATTTATTCTTTTTTAGTTACGTTTAATCTTAAAAGTCGAAATATTCCGGCTGTAGTTGCGACAGGGGAGACTAATAAGCAGTGATATTAGTTTTACTCTAAAAATGATAAGCCACGTAATTTAAGAAAAATATATTATTTTACAAGAAGCACATTGAAGTTAATCCCTTGAAATATTATTAAATAATTAAATACGATATCATTTTCAAATATTAAACTAAAAAATTTTACTTGGTTTTTTTAAAATTGAAAAAAATTACCAACAAAATAATATATGTTGATCTTTATAACATTGCAGTTTGTAAAATACATTTATATTTTACTGTGTTCTATTACTAATTGAAAAGTTCATTGGTTCATTAATTTTATTACATGTGTTTATTTTTAAACCCTCACATGTTATCACGCAACCCAAACAGTCAGACTTAAAATAGCTTCAATTGCCTGTGGTTCGGAATTTGAGGCTTGAATCTCGCACATAAAAGAGTGATGTGAATCATCATTGTGGCATTTCCATCTCTTCTCCATGAAGCACTTCCTCTAAACAAGCCTTCCCATCTTCATTATTTGGGTTAACACGTTAATAATCTTGGTAGTGAACGTAAAAATAAAATAATATAAGAATATATATATATATATATATATATAGTTGTGCCTTACTGTTCAGTCGGCCCTTGTATCTTTCCACCGCACTTGCACAGATCACAAAACCC
>CABFVX010006525.1:0-39188 GCA_902151425.1 Timema shepardi
TAATTTTTGTGTTTAGATTGTATTTGCACCAAATGAATACCATTGCATTAAATACTAATATACTTACTCTTGTAGGATGACTAGAAGTTAACTGTAGAGCATTTACACTGTGTGTTTAATGAGATGAAAACATGTGTTGTAAAAATTTACTTTTCATACCACAAAAAATAAAACACAAACTGTATCAATACCAATGACCAGAGAGTCGCCATTTGCAAACTGAACAACTGCTAAAGGAAGTAGAATAACATAGTGATGAGAATAATATCCAGATGGCACTGCAAGTATTAAAAATGGCTGGTGTTTCAAGGTACAAGAGTTCCAATGTACTGTGTACAACACCTTCCCCTACTGACCGGCCTCTCTCCCAAGCTACCTATTGTCTCCAATGGTACCACAAACCCTATTGCAAACAATAACGTAACCTTCTCCTTGTAAATATCTATCTTCAGTCACAAATGCACTATGGACCTCTTCCCTAAGATAACTTCTGTGAGTAATGAGGGTGATATAAAAAACCAGACAGGCAATGTAAATGGCCCTATCTTTAGCGATACGTTGGCCTTTTCTTCAATCTTGAAGGGTTTTCCAATGGCTACTATACATGTTAACCCACATTTTTCCACCCTTCGTACTAATCTGTTATCTTGAAGTTTGTGGTAGAATTCTCCAGAAAGCACATTATCTCCCGTCCCTGTATCTAATAGAACGACAGTAGAGGTCTTTCTCATACTGATTCTCACCCCTCGTGATAGGTTATTTCCCTTCCTTCCTCGTTGACACTTTGCTTCCCTTGGTTCCTTGAACCCAAATAAATTTGTGACATTCCGTCCACCTTTGGTATTTTGGCTAGCCCTCCCATAAGGACACTATTATCAGGTGATCAGTAGGCCCAAACTGGTAACATTTTCTAGGAGAACTAGGCGCGAATCCACCCCCGGTTCCCTTACTTGCTTGATTTGTAGTACTTGGAGATCTCCTACTACCTACCTTCAGCACCGACCTCTTTGTGGATGTAAGTCCCCTGCTGTGGGCACTGTTTAAATCCTCCCGGAGGTGTCCTTGATCTATCAGGCCTAATCACCCCGTATTTGTTTGGCGGGGAAGGTCGGTCCATACTTATTTGTTCTGGGCGTATCGCCTTGTACTGGGAAATCTCTATCTCAGCGATTTCAAAGTGTGTCACTACCTCCTGCAATTCTTTAATGGAGTTAATCCGTAACCGTTCGATGTTTATTTTGATTTTTGGTCTTAGAATGTTGTAAAGTCTGTCTATGCTCCACAGTAATGAGAACTCACCGTGGCGTTGTATTAGGGTCTGGATGCCCACTAGACGGCTACACATTCTCGTGGTCCCTGCTGTCGTCCTCTGATATCGTCTTCTAACATTACCTGATAATTTGAAGGAAAAAAGTTCAATCTAAAGCCCCCTATGAAATTGTCCCAGGTTTTCCAGGTACTCATGTTATTCCGGACCTAGCTCAGTCCTATTTCTGAGAATAGTCCTGGTAAGGCTTCCAATCCCTCTTTGTCATTGAGCTGGTAAATTTCTTTGAGTTCAGTTACCCTTTCAATAAGGTCGATCGGTTGTATCTGATCCATAAACTTGACTTTCCAATCACACACTAGATTGAGAACGAACACAAGCCAATTTCTCCCCTCGGTGGGTATTCTCCAGGCTAACTCCCCAACACTGCCTCGTCCCAACGGATTTGGTCAAGTTATTTCGCTTCTGGACTAGTTCCACTTATGGACGCTCCCTCTGTTAGTGTTCTAGTTCCACGACTGTTGGCCTCAGCCTCACCTTTCCTTGTGTTCGTCATCCCAGGTGCTGACATGCCTGGCTGTCCCAAAGTATCTTGTACATCAAATTCCCATTTGTTTGATTTCACCTCCTCTCTTTTTGAACTCTTTATTAAGTATAGGATACGTGTATGTAATTGAAATCTTTCTTCCGGGAGTTTTTTTCTCCAAAGATGAGTCTTCCAGTTGGGCACGCTCTGCTCTGTCGAGAATGTGTCGACTGGTAGTTAACCATGTCTTAACTTGAGAATAACTAGGATTCGGATTCCCCTTAGTTTCTTCTCTTAATTTTTCAAGCTTACGTGACAGGTCAGGACCCTATGTTGCGAATCCAGGAACTAATACCATATTGATTAATACAACCCCTTCATTGTCCTCTCGCTCGATTAAGTCCGACAACTGGCATCATATCTCCACCATTGAATTGGCCGGAGTCACTCCCCTAATCGAGATCTTGTAGAACAATTCGTCCTTTACAAGCCGTGTCGGGTCTATCTCACCGGGATTATACGCATCAACAAGGAATAAACAGAACTCCACCATGTTTCTAACCAAAAACCCTAGTATTCTTAGTTTAATAAATAAATGTCCTGTAAATTATCAATGCTCCTTGACTGTGTCGAGAGGCTCCCATGTGAAATACAATGTAAACAATTTCTAACCTATAACTTTGTTGATGTAAGAAATCCCTAAACACCTAATATTATATACTAATTCACCCAATGCTCGGAAATATATATATAAAATTATATGTATTCCACAATAAAGAAATAGCAATACTGACGTAACATAAAAAGATTGAGAAACTAATTTTGATATACTATGCCAACTCGAAAAACTTAATGTCTATGAAAAACTATAAAGTCCCTATCATAAGCAGAGTTCCACCTTATGTTATCAAAAATCAGTACTTGTAGTTAAGTAAAAAAGTGTCCTAAGGATAATAAACATTCCTTGAATGTGCCAAGAGGCTCCATGTGACATATAATGTAAACAATTCCTAAAATAGATCCTTGGTGATGTAAGAAATCCACCAATACCTAAATATTATATACTAAATTGCCTAATGTTTGTAAGAATAATGTATCATACAATAAAGAAATAATATTGATGCAACATTTAAAAAAAATGAAAACTAATTTTAATATGCCAACTCAAAAAAGATAATGTCTATGGAAAATTACAAAGTTATGATGATAAACAGAGTTCTACCTAATATTAACAAAAAATAACCCTCAGTATTCTTAGTTTGGTAAACAAGTGTGCTGTAAATTATTAAAATTCCTTAAATGTGGCAAGATACTCAACGTGACATACAATGTAAACAATTTCTAAACTAGATCTTAGTTAATTCAAGAAATCCACCAACACTTTAATTAAATCATCCAATATTCGTAAATATATATAGCACTATGAATAAATAACAATATTGACGTAATATAAGAAGAATGAAAAAACAAATTTTTATATACAACCCTAACCCGGAAAGTTAATGTCCATATAAAATTATTAAGTCCCCATGAACATTTTGTTAGCATTGGATTTTAAAAATAAAATTATAAAGTCCCCATGAACATTTTGTTAGCATTGGATTTTAAAAGACCCAAATATTATATTCTAAGGTTAAAGAAAAACATAATAAAAACTTATTAACGACTGTTTAATATGGGACCAATGTTTGTTCTTAAGTGAAACTTAGTAGGAAATAATTCTGTCCAACTCCCAAAGTATTCTAGCATCGTAAGATATGTAATTGTTACTTCTTAAAATCACGAGACTTTGTATATGTATTGAAGTAAATCAATATTTTGTACTAACAAAATTGATGTAGTTAATCAAAACTAGGTTTCAAAGGATTAGCCTAAAAAGATAAAATAATTGTTTGAGTTTTGTTCAGAGTTGGATCAATAATACAATTTCTAACAACTAGTTTGTTTGTGTTGTCTTATAAATGTGCCCTTTTAAGCCTCGTTCAGACTTGAATAGAACAACGAACTCGAAAAGTTTCGTGACGAGTGTGGATGGTTTTCCGAACAGAACATTGTAACAAAATGTGTTTGTTGCTCTGTTCGGCACCAACCCGCCAGTCGTTGTCGGTTTTTGCCCGGCGCATTAAATGATTTTCGTGTTCGGGCTTGTTCTAGTCTGAACGTCTCCGCGAACATTTCCCCGAACATAAAGTCACTGGCCGGACAGCAGCGGAGTCACACGTGTGTTTTGATTTCTGTAGTCTACATATATCTTTTGGCGAGTGTATTTTTAATGTCTGTGTTGAATTAATAATAATTATTATTATTATTATATCATTATTTTAACATACTGCAGTAAAATAGAGTGGTCAAAAGAAGAGCAAATTAAGCTCATAGCCTATTGGCTCTATAAGCCACAATCTGGAATCCTAAAGATTCAGATCACTATAATAAAATAAAAGAACAGTATGTGTGGAGGAGATTGGGGCCGGGATGGACAAGGATGGGAACGAGTGCAGTAAAAAAAAATGGAAAGTGTGCTAGCCGCCCTTAGAAAGGAAAAAAAGAAAGGATACCATCAATACAGGAAAAGTTTAGAAATTATATACAAACTATTATTTATGTATACTATATAAAACTTTTTGTAGGTTAAATATTTTCTTGGCCTCAGTGAGCAAAATACGCCTTAAGTAAAGTACCTAGGGACAACTAGGGGAGGATTTTTTTTTGGCCCTGCGTCTTACTACCAAGTCAGGTTATCTGTCCATTTACTATTTACACTAATGGGCAAGGGGTGAGATGGGTGTAATTTAGAGGAAATGCACCCATATTTGCGTATATAGCATAGGGAAACCATTTAGGAAAAGCCCCTTCATTGCACCCGACTGGGATAAAACTCTCATCTACTCATCCTCGGCAGTCTAGTGTAACACTAGAGTAACACCTTAGACCTTGCGGCCATTGAGGCAGGTAGGGGGAGGGCTAAAGGCATCCGTTTATACCTGATATTCTGTTAATGATGCTGCACCTTTTTTACTTGTTGCTAATTTCCCAGTTGGCATACCTAATACGACTTAACAGATTGCTTGTTACCAAATTTGTATTTACAGAAACTTTTTTTTTTATCAGATAGGAGGTATTGTTTGTGAAATTAAGATAAATAAAGTGAATACATAAATTCATTTGTTTAATACATCACAATAAGCACACACACGATCGTTTTTGTTCTCCAGTTGTTTAATTTAATATTTGTTAGTAAAAATAATTAAAAAACCCAACTATGGGAACAAGTTGCACACATGTTCCCGAACATGTACTGTTCAAGTCTTGAACAGTGGAAACTTGTGTATAGGCACCGCGAAACTGCAGCGCCCCCTATTTCCACTTGATATTATCGATAACATTTGAGTTCTTTTTTCTTTAATTCTCTCTTTATTTTTGTAGTAAAATTATATATTCCTTAAGCTTAATGTCAGTACTTCAGTAGCCATCCCCCAGTTTATGAAAAATATACAAAAATCTTTGTATGGAACTGTTCGCTTCACAGAGCCAGCGACATGGTTTTGTACTGTTGTGCGCATGTGCACATAGGAGGGGGTGGGGAGGAAAGTGGGACTGCCAGGTAGAGAGAGCACTGTTGCTCTGGCGTGATGGCGGAAGGAAGTTTTTTTTTACTCAGTGTGTGTTGTGCTTAAAAACCATGTATAATATTATTGAATGTGATAAAGTGTAGAAGAGTGTAGAGTTAGATTATTATTCTGCTTCCAGCTATTCTATTTGATTCATTTTTTTCGGTTCTATTTATTTAACAGAAAGACTAGATGCGCTTGCAATATTTTCAATATAGAAAAAATTTCTCAATTGTCAACCAGTGATCAAGGAGAAAATTATTGAACTATTTGCGCAAATTAAAACAAGAAGAATGGATTTTATTTTTAAATAAATAAATCAAGCTTCAACTATAACAATTTAAGTTAAGTAAAAAATGTATTATTTTGTTAAGATATCAAGTTCCTGAATAAATTTTCTTTTTATACATGTTTTTTTCATTTACACACTTTTAAAACAAAAACGAAAATTTTTCTGGAGCAGCGCCACCACTAATTTTAGCTACGCGCCACCACTGGTCTTGACACTCGGCCACAGCGAAACAAACATGTTCGTGGAAATGTTCATGTTTGTTGTTCTGTTCTAGTCTGGGCTTAACATGTTCACTTGACAGTCGTCACCTGTTCTACACACTCCTAGTTGCTTTGTAAGGATTAAGTTGACCCATTCTATGACGACACAGTATATATGTTAAAAAAACATTGACCTTGTTCAAATCGATTTTAAACCCGTAGACCACCACTATATATATATTTATTTTTTTCAAAAGAAGGTTTAAAAATTAGTTTGATGAAAGATTTTGATCCTAACTTCAAAGTGATTTTACGACACAATTTACAAGTCATCCATGGTCACAATAATAATTTTCAGGATCATGATCCAAAGTGTTGACACCCGATAATCATTTACTATAATAATGAATGTGTTCTTCCAAATCATGTTTTTTGTTATAGTACGATGTAGTCCCAAAGAGTTGATCTGACCCACGACTAAATAGTACCGGCCACTACTCTATTACAAATTTGCATCTTTCCTACTTTATTTTTTTCAAAATAACTACACTAATAATGTATGGATATGAGTGTACTTAGCTTTTTTTAAAAGTGGGTTACCCTTAGGCTTCCCCAAAGACCTGGTGAGTTTTTAGGATGCTTCGAGAGACTCGCGCGACGTGACAACACGGTGACTATTACCGCACTCCAGTCCAGCAAATTATTGCCCCAGCCAATTATCGATATATCGCAAGAATCGAATATATTTGTTTTCTACACGAAAATAGATAATGGATATATAAGAAAATAATATATATGTAGGCATTATTGAGTTCACTATTTCCTAAGTATGTTTAGTTGTTAAGCATGTTGTTTTGGTCTTTATAAAAATATCCATTTGTATTTTTATTTTTGCTATTTTAATACAATAAAATATCCTTTAATGATTATTAAAGTTGATCAAAGGATAATTAGGCCTAATCTGTTTATTTCACATGTTCTTTAGAAACTTAACTCATTCTAACAACAATTTTAAAAATAACTAAAAAACACTCAAATTTTGATTAATTTGATTTTTAAACAATAATATGAGTCTAGATTGTTTAATTTGGCTAGATTTTAACCTGTATTTTGCGAGGGGTGATTTGGGTTGATTAAAATTGAAAGCATGATTGAAACAAATCTTAATTCACAGTTTAGGCCTATATTGTGTAATGTAGGTCTCTTTGTAAATCATTAAAATTTATAACGATTTGTAACCCGCCTCGGTGGCGTAGTTGGCTTACGCGCTAGTCGTGTTGAGCTCGACTGCCGAGGACGGGGAGATCGAGGTTCGAATCTCGGTTGAGTGATCTGGGGGGGGGGGTCCTAAATGGTTTTCCACTCTCCCTCCATGCAAATGCGGGTTCATTTCATCTAATTCAACCTTCCTAATCCATTAGTGTAATTAGTACTTAAAGCGTATAACCTAAATGGGTAGTAAAACGCGGTGCTTAATAATGATTTGTAGGATTTGGATTCGAGATTCAAAAATAAAATGTAGATTCAGATTCAACCCATCTCTTGTTTCAACACAACACTACATCAGCCATGAGCATTGTCATCATATTTGTTAACATTTAATTTGTCTCATACAAAGCAGGACGATATACACTAACTTTAAATGATATTTTCCAAGAGCAAATGTGTTCTATTTCATGTGGCGGTCAAAGCGGAGCCAAGTTAATTCTAACCAAATAATTTTTAACATAACAAGTGGGGATCGATGTGTGGTTATGTTTACGCCGTAATTTGTGTTAGGAGTCAGCAAGACATATTTAATAGTGAAAGACACAGTAGTAGAAAACTAGTTCTTTAATATTATTGTATAGGAGGAGTAATAAACCTTAGTAGAGAGGAAACTACAATTCAATATCCATTTGTACTAAATTTATAAATAAAATTTTGGCCCACCAATTATTAAGACCAATCTTTTAGGTATGTGCCAGGTATTGGTGACTGGCGTAATTGACAGCTGACCTACTCATCCAACCTACAGTAGCCCCATGGCTTCTTTGGTGCTGACTGACAGCTCACAGCTGACTTTTGACAGTCAAAGTTTAAGTATATACCTAAATTTTGACTGTCAGAAGTGACACCTGCTAAACACATGTTTTTGCAGATCATCTGGTTTGGCATAGGGATACGTAATTTGGTCTGGTAACTTTTTAAAGCTGTCAGTCAGCACCAAAGAAGCCATGGGGCTACTGTACACAGTGAGACATCAACAAAAATTAAAGATGTCTTAAATCAGCCAAACTATTCATTATAGCTCAGTGCATCATCAAAATGAATTAAAGGTGTAATTGACTTCTAAATTCCTTGCTCAACACATTCTTTTTTCAGATCAAGTGTTTGTATTAAGAGCATGTTGTGCCAATAAACCAGTCTTCTCAATGCAATGTGAGTCCTGTGTGAAGAGCAATTAACCATGTCAGTTTTCAAAAGCCCTTAGCAGAATTGTGCACAGAAACAGGAAATAAAAACAAATCCTTTTAAGGAGAATATAAGTTCACACACACAGTAGCGTACCCACAGGGGGGCTTGAGTGGGATTTAGCCCCCCGCCCCCATCCTAGTTTGGTGATGCCCCAAGATATTCGCAGATCTGAGGAGGATATAAATTGGGGGTGGGGGAGGTTGTATGACCAGTTAAACATTGGAAGCAAATTAAATATCAAGTTCCACACATCCTTGTGTTGATCCTCGCTAATAGTCCAAATTGATGTTCTTGTAGTCTAGAAAGTGTCCTAAGTCCTGAAGATTGCGGCAGGTTCCAAATCTTCCAGTTTCACACGTGGTTCCATCGAGGAGTTGCACAGTGACTAGACATATTTTACCTATTATATATAAATAATCGTTGATTTTTGTGACAGTAAGACTATGTGAAGGCTAAGCCAATTTAATTTATTATTTTGTTAGATTATCACACTTATAATATTAAAAATATAAATGATCAAGTTAACAAATACCAATAAAAGAAATTAAAAAAATTGGGGGAACTCCCCCAGACTCCCCATATTTCGCAATCCTGTGTACGCTACTGCACACATAATATCTATGAGCCAGGTCTATATTACTTTGTTTTGTCACAAAAGATATATTTTTCAAAGTTTCCCTGGCAAATTCTTTCCCCCTTAAAATGAATGATTCTATTATATTTTACTACAGTATATACCACATATTAGTTATTACTTTAAAAATAGTAGATGCTAGACACCCTTGGCTAGCACAAGTTGTGTATGCAAAAAAGCATATTAAAAAAGAAAAAGAACTATCAGTAAAGTGTATGTTAACTCAAATAATGTAATAACCTTACACAACTCTGAGGTTTTAGATGATTCCAGCGATAATGACTAGAAACATTGAGATATTTTTTATATCATCAAACAAAAGGATTTTAAGAACTTTTATTTCATAATTGATTTTTTTTTCATTTAAATGTTTGTATAGTAATTAATAATATTTAGCACCTCGTCTTACTACTCGTTCGGTTTATACGCTTATAGTAATTAATAAAGTCAATAGCAGCTTGGTTATTCATTATGTCAATTTTCCTTTCTATAGATCAATTAAAGTTTTTTTTTTTTGTTTACTTTATTCCTGAGGAGCTACAAATATTTATATCAATTTGGGAAATATTACACAAAATATTCAATCATAGTATTAATAATAAATGTGTAAGTATATATTTTTCTATTGTTTGTTGAATATTGCACTATGTTATGGAGATTTATAATTATGTTTTTGTAGGCTAGTAAAATGTAATTTTCCTCCTCCAGAGATTTATATGAATTTTATTTTTTATCTCACATCATAAACTTAGGGAACTATTATTTCTACATTTAGAATTTGTTCATCAGCAGCCCTAAAAAAATCCGGGCTTTATCAAATTTATTTGAAACACAGTCTTTGGATTTAAAAAAAACAAAATGCTCCTCAAACAATCTTAAAAAGTTTTTTTCTTTTGTAAAGTATATGAAAAATATTTAAAATTAAAGGAAGTATAAAATACTATTTAAGGTTGAAATGGTCAGTCTTTTATACAGAAAATAATAAAAATTTAAAGAAAATATAAGTGACACTATTTAGAATATTTTGGTACCATCGTTTGTATATTTAATGGAGGATATTACATTTTTATGAAAGTTAATTCGAAATTGAAAGTCTTTGGTTGCACATTTATAACCTTTAATAAGGATCATAACTGTTTTTAAAAGTTAAATTTCTTGCTACAATTCTTTATATAAAAAATCATTTTGATCAGATATACCTTCCATTGAATTTTTCTGAATATTTTCACTACCTACCACATCTAAAATGTTTGTTTTTATATTTAAATATCATGAATTCCTATAAATGTGACCAAACCCACATTTTGTGAGCTAAGGTGAATTCAGTAAAGAGCAGCAAAAAAAAGTGATTAATATATAATGACAAGCTCATTAATAATAATTATAATAATGCTATGGTGGCGTTTGCACAAAAAACAAAATAAAAAAAACAGCCTAATAGCACCATTAAATTCAAATTATCAATAAACTCATACTCGAAAGAAAACTCTAAAATAACAGGAATGTGAGAATGTTAAAATTACAACTAAAGCAAATTCCACATTACCCAACTAGTAAAAATAAATAAAACATAAGGTTAGGTGATGTAGTAATCACATGTAATGACCTTAAAATATCAAGTTGGAATAATATCTTAGGTAGGATTCGTTTTAGAGAACAATCAAATAAATAAGAAAACCAAGACAATATAGGACACAAAAACAATTTAATCAAGCGGGCACATTGCAAAAAAAAAAACAAAAAAAAAACTTGACTTTCCTTCAGTTCAATGAACTAAGGTTAGATGAGGCTCTAGTACTTTTTCAGAAAGCAATATGGAAAGGTGAGTTATTTCAAAACTCAAAACTATCTGATATTTATTAGGATGCGAAACTTGAAAATTTGGAATACTATTAGTGTTTTGTTTGTACGTTCTCTACTTAAAGCAATAAAATCTAGGTTATCTTCATATTCAACAATTGAAGAAGACATGTTGGCAATGGTTTTGGATCCAAGATTTAAGGCAGTTTTATTAGACGACCATGGAAAAAAAAACTTGAATAAGTATATTTTGATTTTAAAATCCAAGTTTACCGACTATTCAAACAAAAGAAGAATTATAAGCTCAAACACATCACATGAAGAGAAAGAAGGTTATTCAATTTGGTCCAGTTTTGAAAAGCTTAAAAAGAGTATTTAGCGAGGGTAGTTTATCATCCCCATCAATAGAATAGCTAGGCCTAAATCAATATTTGAAGAAACCGCATCTCACAGCACAAGAACCCTTTGGTTTAGTGGCAGGAAAATAAACTTTGATTTCTACTTTTAGCTATATTCTCCCGTAATTACTTGGGCATACCTACAACCCAAGTGGCGAGTGAACGACTCTTTAGTGTTGCTGGTAACAGTCAGCGTGAGAGGTGAAAATATGATTCCAGTACATGCTGTAGAACTTGTATTCTTAAAAAGCAGATCCTAGCACAATTTAACAGGTAAGACCTAATGTAGACTTGTAGACCATACAATATTTATCTCAAAATAATTCTTTGAACTAATTTATATTATTATTATTATAATCATTTATTAACTTGACCTAATTTTGTTATTACAGGGGCTACATACTTTTTTCCCCAGACTTAACACTAAACTATGGCTTCCTTTTAGTATTGGCACTATTATTTTGAAGAAAGGAGTTTAAAAACGGACTAACTTCATGTAGTAGCTTGACATTGAAATAAACTTTTTTTAATATGTTAAATATTAACTAATTTTTGTACTTAAAAGTGGTTCTCGCACATCCCTAATATATATATTTTTATAAAATGTGTATATATATTTATAAAATATGTATACATTTTAGTGTTTATACAATAAAATACCAGATAGTAAACCAGTTTAGTGTCAGATGGATGAATAACACTTTAATTAGGACAAGAGACATTTTAAAATAATTTTTTAACTATAAAATGTAAGATAAGAAGCTCATGAATATGGATTTGTAAATAAATTATTATATAATAGTCCAAAAAAATTGTTTTATGTTGTATCATTTAAGTGGTAACATTATAAGATGATAATAATAATAATTATTATTATTATTGGCACCGCGTCTTACTACCCGTTCGGGTTATACGCACTTACGCTAATGTGTAATGGTAGGGTGATTGTGAGATTAAATGGAGGACTTACAGTTTAGCGTGGGATCTGAATCACAGTGGAGGCCTGGCACTCCCCACATTCACAAGATGTCTTGTCAGAGGTGAAGGAAGGGTTTGGTAATCAGATAAATCTGTGCCGGGACCAAGGATTGAACCCCGGCCGCCAGCACAGAAGTCTGACACCTTACCCCTAGACCACCAGGTCACCATTATAAGATTAAAAATAATAAAACAAGACTTTTTGATTACTAAAATAGGAAAAGAGAAATAAAATTTACCAAGAAGTTGACTCAATATTTTTGTTTATATAAACATGTACTATGATCACAATTATATTTTCATGTTAGCGAATAAAAGACAATAACAAAAGACATTAAAAATCTATACATATGTACAACATTATTGACCTAAAATGTTTTACAGATAAGTTAATATTATCCACAAATTAAAATTTGCAGAGGTGTCATGAATACACATAAAACATAACAAACTTTTGTGAACAACTTTTCAACATGGTCAACAAGAACAAAGAAATAGAATCAATAGATAATAAAAACTAGAAATGAGCAACTATCATACAAAAATCAAACAAAATTTAGCCTTCAAAGTGTTATTTTAATTTTCTTTTAATTTTGGGTAACAAAGTTAAAACGAGATAGTGGTTTCTTCCAAATAAGCATAGCTTAGCATATCAATATTATATAATTTAAGTTGTTTGAATACTATACAATTATTTTTGTCAAGTTTCAGTAAACTAATGATGACTACAACATTGACTTAATAATTTTATATATGAATCATCATTCTTTGGTTGAGAGATGTGTTATTTATTTTTTCATTTTAAGTTACATAATTAGTGTTTCTCACTAAAATGAAGCATACTTTCTACATTTATTAATGTATTTATAATGGTTGATCATTGTGTCAATCATTCACTCCCACTACAGTCTACTAGTACTGTCTAATAAGAACAAAACTCCTGGAGCAGTGGCCTGGCTTTGATTTATCAATCACAAAAAAAAGTGTATTGAGATAGTAGGACTTGACACTTTTCAAACAAGGTGTAAAATAAATGTGATTTTACCAGCCATGGCACCCAAAGTCAAATGTACTAAATTCCCAACAAGAGTGAGATTGTTGTGGCCAAGCTCTAGCCATTGTTCTGCAAAACATCATCAGTTCAGTTGAGTTGCCTTATCTCTGTAAGTCTCCACTGCTTTGCTGACTAGCAGTCACCTGTGGTGATCGTTGCTGAGACGCCTGGGTATGTTGCTGTAGTGAAGGCAGGTGGCCTTGACTTGGGGATGACGAGTATAGACCTGCAGAAACACTTAACTATTTATCATATATACTTAAAACATTCAAACTTAGGACAAAGAATGAGGTGGATGAATTTTCATTACATTAAATAGCATTCACATGGATGATAAGCAATCTCTTGGTGGTGAAATCATACCCAATGTGAAATAAATTTTGATCACCAAAACGGTCAGTAATAATGAACCTACCAGTCATCAGCAGAGCTTAAAAGGTTTAATTGGTAAAGAGATGGAATTGTGTAAAAAATCAATTTTAAATGTATTTTTTAGAAAGGCATGTTGTCTTGTGGACATAGGCCTAACTTAGAAAATTAAAATAAATCCAATACTTCACTTGAAAAAATTGAATTTGATGTCACTTTGAGCGAATGTCATTCAGAGAGTTTAGAGAAAATATGAGCAATAATCTTCTTAAAAAATTGTAAACAATATTGATCTATTTTAAATAAGATTTTCAATACTCTCCCATCATATAAATAAATCAACTAATGGGTCATTTTCATAAAATTTGAGAAGCCAAAGCAAGATATGTGTTTTTGGTAGTCTTCTTTTCTTTAAATTTATTTAAAGGCATGATAAATTACAACATATACGGGCAGGTTCACAATCGGACCTTAAGATTTTGTGTATATGATTTATTTAGTAAAATTATGCATAGCAACCATCACACATCTCTATTATTACATCCAAATAACTATTTCCTGAAGATGTGAGCATTAAAGTCTCAATATGAAATTTTAAAAATAGATTTTAATAAATTGTTTCTAATTTTAATTGTATGTATAATCACAAATTTAGTTTTTATTTATTAAAACAGTAAATTTTAATATTCTGAAAATTGAAAAATGACACCTGGACACGGGAATTGAACCCGGGACTTTCGGCTTAGTACGCCAATGCTCTTACCACTTAGCTATCCAGGATTCGTCCCGTGCCCATGGTCATTCTTCACTCATATTTTTAAGGCAGAGTCTTTGATGGACGTGCGGAAGTCGTCAGCTTATAAACATGTGATTATATAAGATCACAGCTATCAGACAAACGCAGCCATCCACGACTCGGCAGTTGGCATATGTATTGCAGCCAATTGACAATTATATTATAATTGTACGGGATTGCATATATTAATGAATCAGATAGCCGAAGCTATCATCTATGCATTTTAATTTTATAATAAAGGAAAGTGATAAAACTAAATAAAAAGGAAAAATAAACTATTAAGAGTCTTTCCCTAGGTGGGCTTTCTTCATCAAATTTACTCTTAATAGTTTATTTTTCCTTTTTATTTAGTTTTATCACTTTCCTTTATTAATAAAATTATCTAGCCATTGGGCCAGCTCATTATTAAACATCTATGCATTTTAGTGAGGATAGCACCCGTACAGTTATAATATAATTGTCAATTGGCTGCAATACATATGCCAACTGCCGAGTCGTGGATGGCTGCGTTGTCTGATGGCTGTGATCTTATATAATCACATGTTTATAAGCTGACGACTTCCACAAGTCCATCAAAGACTCTGCCTTAAAAATATGAGTGAAGAATGACCATGGGCACGAGGCGAATCCTGGATAGCTCAGTGGTAAGAGCATTTGTGCACTAAGCCGAAGGTCCCGGGTTCGATTCCCGTGTCCAGGTGTCATTTTTCAATTTTCAGAATATTATATCTAAGTGGTGCTATTCTCACTAAAATGCATATATGATAGCTTCGGCTATCTGATTAATTAATACATTTTAAGCCTTGGCTTATGGCTGTTAAATGCCAGGATACTTGAGTTATTTTTATTGTCTTTTTGCATATCAATAGCAGTGAATTAAATAATTGCCCTTTAGAATACTACAGTATGGGGATGAAAATAGTAAGAATGTAAAGGTGGGCAGCCATGCAATAATGCCTGTATCTAGCCAAGAAAAAGTGACAGCACATAATCTCCTTGAGCTTTATGGGATGAATGCGTTGTCATTGAGAGTAATGCTCCACCTTTTATTTGCACTATCGTTTACAATATTTCCCTTTTATCTAACTTTTCATTGTTTGATGATAGTGCCTTTCGAAAAATTACATCCTTTACTTAAGTTCAGCTAAAAATGTGTTAATTACCTATATGAACCTGTTATATTTGACTCATGTTTTTGTCATGGCCATAGCTGGTCTTGTAAATACACTAAATTTTGCACTAAATTGGCATTTTATTTCAACTATTATCGCCATATCAAGTAGTAGCAGTGATGGGATATTGTGCTGTTTGTAAGTTAAGACTATGTAGACTCCTGATTATCAAATACCGTCTCTGGACCCTTTAAATTTCAAATCAACATTGGATTGGGGAAAAAGGGAAAGGCGATTTTATGCGTTTCAGACATGCTTTATATTTGATGAAAGAGGAAGAAGATCAGGTAAGTTTTTTGATTTATTATATAAGCCTTCAGACCGAAACAATTTTTCTATAATCATAGTGATCATCAGCCGATCAAAATAAGGTTCTTAAAATAAGAATTGGTTAGGGTGGTTTGGGATAGTCACAGAAAAAGTCGGCGAGCCATCAGGCTAGTGTGCCCCCACAAGGCTAAGGTAGTCACAAAATTGGATGCCAACAAGGGATTTTGACAGGCTTCCCTCGGGTATCAAAACACATTCATCACACCGTACGAAAGATACAATTCCCTTTTGCTATATCTCCTGCCTTAAGGTTTTCCAGAATGAGGTCAGTAAGCATCGAGTCATCTGCCATTTTGATGATATTGTAGTGTATGGGGCAACCGTTGAGGAACATCACTTAACAGATTTTTAAGGTAATTTCTAGGCTCCAAGAAGCAGGTTGAATTATAAATGAGGAAAAGTACTTGTTTCAGTAAACTTTGTTAAATATTCTTGATTATATTGTGTCTGTGAGGGGTATTTGTCAAAATCCTAGAAAAGTTGATTCTATTCTTAAAACTGAAACCTCCGATTAATGTAACAGATTTAAAAAGAATTTAGGGTATTGTATTGTTTCTGCCAAGTTAATCCTTCATATATCTACTTTACTACCTCTTAATAAGCTTCTATGCTTTAACATAGAGGGGGTGACCTGGCGGACTAGGGGTAAGGTGTCAGACTTCTATGCTGGCGGCCGGGGTTCAATCCTTGGCCCCGGCAAAGATTTATCTGATTACCAAACCCTTCCTTCACCTCTGACAAGACATCTTGTGAATGTGAGGAATGCCAGGCCTCCACCGTGGTTTGGATTCCACGTTAGACTGTAGGTCCTTCATTTCATCTCACAATCACCCTACCATTACACATTAGCGTAAGTGTGTATAGCCTGAACGGGTAGTAAGACGCGGTGCTAATAATAATAATAATAATAATAATAATAATAATAACATAGAGGGGTTATGGGATGGTCCAAATGTTCAAGCATTTGAAAACAAAGTCAGCCATAGCAGAGCCACCTAGTCTTGCTTAGTTTAAGTGCAATAATTACACTATTTTTTCAGCTGATACATAATTTTTAATAAAACACCAAGATAATGGGCCTTTAAAACCTGTTAGTTACACTTCTAGAGCTCTTAGTGAAGCTGAGAGAAAGTGGACTCCTGCTTGGGCATTAACATACTATATCAATCACAACCTTTAATGCCTACTTCGTTTCCTGAGTGACCTTGGAAAACAATTGGAGTGAATCTTTTGAAGATGAAATAAATGGTATCTCTTAGTTGCTGACTACATCTCAAGATATGAAGAAATGGCTTTGCTGGAACACATTAACTAGTTGTTTCATAAATAATCTTATATCTAATTTGGAAAGGCATGGTTTCCCTGAAATTATTAAAGCCGATTGTGGTTCAAAACATAAATTTTTAACAATATAATAAATTACTAGTTATTCCAATTTTACCAAAGATTATAATTTTAAATTTGTTACATCCAGCCCGAAATACTCAAAAAGCAATGGCTTTATAAGGTCGGAAGTGAAGAATTTTTAAAATCATATTGAAACGAGCATTATTCATACTGTGCTCCACACCTCTAGAATCTGGTTATAACACAGCTGAGCTCTTGATGGAGAAAACTTTGGTGGTAGAAGCCTAATCCCCTCATTGGTTAATTTTAGGGGTCTGCGAGCTTGGTTTTTTCATTTGAGTCAAATATTTCTAAAAGCTCCTGAGCTCAAGTATATTCATAATTTTAAAATGTTGAGAATATATATATCTGTTTATTTTAAATGTTAATACTATAGCTTTGAAATTAAAGATTTAAAATTTATACTAAAACACATATTCTTAAAATATGAATAACACTACTTTTTATAAATAGAAATACTTTAAAAAAAGGTTAAGAAATCGAAATATTGGTTTTTAAATTAGAAATCACACTTTAAAAAACACAATTTAGAAATAAGAGCAGCACTCAAATAAAAATATATGGCCTAATAGAAAAGGTAATTAAAATGGTTTCAACACTCATGTTTTTAATGGCATTAAAATTATACTAACAATTATAAGAAAAGTGATGAAATGATTAATTGTGTGATGGCTTGAAAATGTATAAGACAGTGTAGAAATATTATACACTAATTTAAACTAAGTGGTATTGCAGGAAGCCAACCTGAAAGGATAATTAGGTTTGGCCTAAATAGGAACAAACACACTTCTCTCTTCATGTCTTCTTAAACTTTTATGCTTCCAACTTCTTCAAAACTTTCTCAGTTGAACATTATTTTGAATTTTCATAAATATAATTTTTTCATTAATGTCTCTTCACGTGAAAAAATAATATTTACAAAAATTTAAAATAATGTGAAAGTTTGAAGAAGTGGAAAGAGGAAAAGTATAAGAAGATTCTTCATAGAAGAAATAGAGTAGTGTGTTTGTTATTATCTAGGCCTAACCTAACTATCCTTTCAGGTGGGCTTCTTTAACTATCACTTTACATTATTGTAGTGTTTCTACACTGTTTTGTTAAAGAGTTAAGAAAATCGACATTTTAATAAGCTATATTATTGTCTTACTACCCGTTCGGGTTATACGCACTTACGCTAATGTGTAATGGTAGGGTGATTGTGAGATGAAATGGAGGACCTACAGTTTAACGTGGAATCCGAACCACGGTGGAGGCCTGGCATTCCCCACATTCACAAGATGTCTTGTCAGAGGTGAAGGAAGGGTTTGGTAATCAGATAAATTTATGCCGGGGCCGGGGATTGAACCCCAGCCGCCAGCACAGAAGTCTGACACCTTAACCCTAGACCGCCAGGTCACCCTTTAATAAGCTAATATTTCCCCAAAATATGTTTGAGTATCTTAATTTACCCTATAAGAAAACATAAGAATCATAAACCATTAGAAATGTGAAGTGTTTCATATTTTGTTTATTATTTCTTAATGTAATCATGCATGATCACATCTTCTGTTTCAAGTATTTAATGTATTCTCACAATATATGGTTACGTTGATGAGTGACATTGAAGGGACCCACTTGGTGATCAAATGATTTAAGGCAAGGGTCAGCAATCTACTGACTGACTGATTTTATCTAGCCCACAAAATATTTAGCAAACAAATAATTTGTTCAAAAAAGGGACTTAGTAGCTAATTACTAATTGAGAAATGTAAAATTAAACTTTTTTTTGCTCTACTTTTTTTTTTCAAATTAGCCAAACATTTTTTAAAACCCATAAAGCCCACAATATCAAAAAAGTTGCCAGCCTCTGATCTCTGGCTTTACTCTCACACTAGAATGGTCTGCCGATGACAGGGAGATTGAGGTTCGATTCCGGTTGGGTGCACTGAGGGTGATTTTTCCTAAACGTTTTCAACTCTCATTCCAAACAAATGTGGGTGCACTTCTTCTATAATCAACCATCTTCATCCCTAACACATTGGCGTAATTGGCATTAATGTGTATAACCCGAACTGGCAGTAGACACGCTAAAAATAACTAGGCTGGCAGTAGGTACGAATACTGTAACTGTGACAAAAATTAACAAGTTCAGTGGTGGAGCAGTAACCGATTGCTCCTACTCCACTATAGGAGCAGTTTTCCCCATCCCTACTCGGCACTATTGTAATTTATGTTGCCAACATGGCGTAAATGAAAATATTAAATTCGTATTACATTAAAAGTCTGTGTACTTAATAATGTAAAGACAAATCATTAAGTAATCCATAAGGAGGTATTATTAAGTCTTTATATAATTTTTTAGATTAAATATATATATAATAAATCAATAGAATAAAACATATTTCTATAATGTCAAATGCTAGTAACTTCCAATCAATGTTGGTGAATTCTACTGTTCTTCCTATAAAAATTGGAATTTCACTAAATTCTCCTACTTCCCGAATAGCTTGAGGGCTGAAATTCGGTTTATTATTATTATTAGCACCACGTCTTACTACACGTTCGGGTTATACGCACTTACGCTAATGTGTAATGATAGGGTGATTGTGAGATGAAATGTAGGACCTACAGTTTAACGTGGAATCCGAGCCACGGTGGAGGCCTGGCATTCCCCACATTCACAAGATAAAATTCGGTATAGTTGTGCATCATAGAGTACTTAGAGAAACTAAGTAAATTTCAAAATGGTAATCCGAGAATCGAGGGGGTGGGATATTGGAGGGTCTGTTAATTTAAAAAAAAAAATCCTTTAAGGGAAGGTAAAAATTTAATTTTGGCACACAGGTAAGGATGCTAATCCAAATAATAAAACCAGTCCTAAATTATGAAATTTTAAGCTCAATGCTAGGGAAATTGGGGAGGGGATGTGGNGGTTCAAAACTTAAAAAAAAAAAAAAAACTCACTAATTCTGATTCTCCCACTTTTCGTAAGCTAGAAGGGTAAAATTTGGCATAATTCTACATCAGAGGATAATTACAAAAACTATGAAAATTTCAAAATGAGAATTCAGAAATTGGGGGAGCATAGGGGGTTACCATTCCAGATAATAAAGCCATTCTTAACCTATGAAATTTCAAGTTCAGGGTTGGTGAGCTGGAATTAGTTATGTAAGAAATTAAAAAACTTAGAGAAACAACTACTTACAATATTGGTAAAAACTTAAACTAGGCAGGAAGTTAAAGGGACCACTCCATATAACCAAAAAGTGTTGATCATTTCGAATTTTTAAAAGAGACTCTAATAAATTGGGGTTGGGGGATATATCTTCTATATATAAAACAGCAAAAGCCTTCACTCACTACTAATTTTCCCACTTATCGAACAGATAAAAGGCTAAAATATGGCATAGTTGTACACCATAGGTTACTTAAAAAAAAAAATACTAGGTAAAAATAATTTGAATTTCAAAATGGGGTCTGAGGAAATGAGTGGATTATAATAGATAAAAAGCTTCAATTGCGGTTTGAAATTGAAATTTTGCAAGAAACTAAACGGACTACTCCAGAGAACCCAGCAAATTCAATAAGTTTTAATTTATAAGGAGGAGTTGGTTAAATGAGGGAAGGGGGTTAAAAATTTCAAAACTAATATAAACAACCTCTATGTATGGTAGAAAACAGAAATGTCGCAAGCAAGTCTTGGACACAATTCAAATATGCTGCAAATATAAGCAATGTTAAAATAGAACTCCAGCCGTTCAAATAATGAGAATTTCAGCTGGTTATATATAAAACTAACCACAGGGAAAGTATTCAAATCTTAAATTATGTTTGAATATTAATCATTTACTGTTTTAAATTGTGTTACAAAACATTGAAGGTAGGTTGACTAAAAACATTATGTCAGAATAGAGATAGAATCTAAAAATGTGTCAAAAGCGGAAATTTATTTTAAAGGTTAACTTCTCTATACACAATATTTTGATCTCTTTGCTTTTTGTTGCTAGTAAAAAAAGAAACAAGAGTGACAGAGTATTAATAATTGGTTGTTAAAGATTTAAAACATACTAAAGTTATATAGTACTGTAACAGTTTACAGTTTAGAAAAAGGAATAACTCATTTTCAACGTTTCTGGCCTAATTTGACCGGCTATTTTGAATCCACCATATTCAATTTGTTTTTTGGACTTTTCTAGAAAACATACTAAGATGCCTCCAATAAGAAATTTCAAATATTTAAGACTTAATGGGGTATTTGGAGTAAATCCACTCCCTTCCTGGCAGTTTTAGTTGCCCATGTTTCCTAAAACTGTACAGTGATTTAGGCATGATAGAATAACACAAAGTTATCTGATTACCAAACCCTTCCTTCACCTCTGACAAGACATCTTGTGAATGTGGGGAATGCCAGGTCTCCACCGTGGTTCGGATTCCACGTTAAACTGTAGGTCCTCCATTTCATCTCACAATCACCCTACCATTACACATTAGCGTAAGTGCGTATAACCCGAACGGTTAGTAAGACGCGGTGCTAATAATAATAATAATAATAACACAAAGAAAGAAAATATTTAATTTGTATATTGTATTAGTAAGATTTAAGCTTTTAAGTAGAGATGGGCCACTCGAATCTTCAAATCCACCGAATCCTGACATGTATTCAAGATTCGAGGATTCGGTGTTTTACTGGATTCGATGATCGACTCTTTCACCTCATAAACAAAGCATAATATGTTGAATTCAAAAATTACTTAGTTAGGCTTACTTGAAAAGCACAACTTAATCCCGAATATTTATTTTGTCGGACAAAAGAGATAAACATTAATAAAATCTTCTTTAAAAAAAAATAAAAAAATATTAGGTGTGGAAAATCTTATGTGCCTAGTACCCTACCCTCCCACTTCTATGGGAAACTTGGACTCAACCGTTTCGGCACATGCTCACTTATAAACTTTCACCCCACGAACAATCTTGTAAATATTTTAATAAACACATTAAAACTCTTCAAAAACTGAAAATCAAAACTAGAATTACAAATAAACTCGAAATAAATTAAACAAATCAGGTTTTTTTTAAACAGAAATAATAACTCATTACGGATGATACAAAGTCAGCCGCTATTACACACGATAAAAAGTCGGCGCCATAACATATATGTTTACTCGCCCGAGTGATTATTAAAATAAAGATACTGTTAATTCTTACTACCCAACTGGTTTTAATTATCTACAACTATGTAAAGAACCCCAATTCATTGCATACGATCCTTAAGTTAGACATTTTGTTGGGTTTCATGAAAAATAAATACTGTCAACAGTCAGACAGCGATAAAACTGTTTATTTATCCCTATCGACCTACGTATCTTATATCGATTGTTTAAAATTGATTCAGGTAATATGATCACTTAGTAAGCGCTCTCAAGTTTTAAGAATCAAATAAAGACTTGCTAATCCATTATTTATTTTTTAAATGGATTTTAACTTGGAGTTTATTATTTTTTAAATATGTTATTGAAGTAATTGTAGAAATATTCAAACATAATCCTGCCTTATAAAATGGGGATGAACATATTGCAGTCGAAAATATGTTCGTGTTTTAAATAGAATGTATTCTCAGAAATCGATATATCGCATAATCGAATGTATTTGTGTTCTATGCAAAAATTGATAATGGATATAAAAGAAAATAATAATAAAACATACTTAAGCATTATTGAGTTCACTATTTCCAATGTATGTTTAATTGTTAAGCATGTTGTTTTAGTCTTTATTAAAAATAACCGTTTGTATTTTTATTTTTGCTATCTTAATACAATAAAGTATCCTTTAATGATGATTAAAGTTGATCAAAGGATATATAGGCCTAATCTGTTTATTTCACATGTTTTTCAGAAACTTAACCAATTCTAACAACACTTTTAAAAATAACTAAAAGACACTAAAATTTTAATTGATTTGATTTTTAAACAATAATATGAGTCTAGATTGTTTAATTTGCTGGATTTTAACCTGTATTTTGTGAGGGGGGTTGGGGTTGATCAAAATTGAAAGCATGATTGAAATTGAAAGCATGATTGAAATAAACCTTAATTCACAGTTTAGGCCTATATTGTGTAATGTGGGTCTATTTTTAGATCATTAAAATGTATAACGATTTGCTAGGATTCGGATTTGAGATTCGAAAATAAAATGTAGATTCGGATTCGAGAAACAATGGATTCAACCCATCTCTACTTTTAAGGTATCTTAGTTTTGGAGATACTGTATAGCGCCTATACACATATCCTTAAACACACAGAAGACACACATACAAACACACAAAATGTTATAATTTTAATACAATGTTATAAGTTTATTAATTTGATAAATTGGGTTTTGAAATGTGTAGTAAAGCTTTGAAGTCAATGATACAATTATAAACAAAAAATTTACAGTAAAAACATTAATAGCATTTAATCACAGGAGATTGGAATATACACTCCCATTTGAACTGCATAACCTGCGAGATTTTACTACCCTTACAATGTCTGGTGATGAGTAAAGGATATGCAGCTCATAATTATGTATTCTCCTCCACTCCTCATTATCCTTATCCATTTTTGGACCAAATTATCTTCCTAAGTAACTTTTTTTCGTCATTCAAGGTAAGAAGCCATGTTTAGCACCCATATATAAAAAACGGTAAAATTATGGCTTAGTATATTCTGAGTTTACATTTATTGACAGCAGGTGAGACGCCAACAGCTTACTGACCGAGTAGTACATGCCTTCCTGACTGTATTCTTATCCCGATTTCCAATCTAATATTGTTATCGCTAGTTAAAATTGTTCCTAAATATTTGAATTCATTAACCCTATCAAATGATATTGTGTTTACTGTTTGATATAATATCTAAATTATCGTCCTCAACCTTTTTTTCCTGTATTATCGTCTACTTTGCCTTTTCAGCATTCACTTCCAAACCTATTTCCTTACTAGCCTCTAATAAAATTTCTGCATTTCTTGCAACAGCTTCTTTACCATTACCTAACAAAGCTAAATCATCTGTGTACCCTAATAGTTGTATTGTAACATTTAACATCAATCCTTCCCTACTATCTTGCATTACCCTTATAGCATACTCTAAGGCTAGATTAAAGAGTAATGGGGAAAGTACATTTTTATGTTTCAATCCAATATGTATTTCGAAAGCATCTGAAAGGTGAGATCCAACTTATACCCTGCCACGCTTATCTCTCAAACATACCTCAATTAGCTTGAGCAGTTTTTTCTTTATCCCAAACTTAACCAAGATGTCATTTAATTTGTTACTTTTAACTGAAACATAGGACTTTTTAAATATTTGTATTCAATTAATATTTCCAAATACAATCATACATTTATAAATTTAATTCCCCTCACATAATGGCATTGCAACTCTTAAGAGAAATGATTCCTTTTATCTAATGTATAGAACTAGTTAATAGGGGCGTGCAAAGGCCCCTTTTTAAATGCGAAGCGAATCTTGAAACTTGTGAAGAAAAGTTTAAGTCGAAACTACCTAGAATTTTTGTTGTCACTTAACGCCACTTTTAATTTTTAAATTAATTATTTTTCTAGATCTTGTCAGTAGCAAGGCCCAGGAAAATTTCCTTATTTGTTACCTAAGGACTATATTAATAACTAATGCACACAGGCTTACTGATAAGCTTAGTAACTTATCAATTAAGTTTTATTCTGAAAATTGAAAAATTACACCTGGACACGGGAATCAAACAAGAGACCTTTGGCTCAATTTGGGTTCAATTTCCATGTCCAAGTGTCATTTTTCAATTTTCAGAATATTATAGCTAGATGGAATAATCCTCACTAAAAAGCATAAATAATAGCTCTGGCTATTTGATTCTTGATTAAGTTTTAATTTTTGCTTGCATCCATGTCTTTTTATCTGCATTTTTCTGATAATAATTATAAATTAAATTCCGTTTTCGTTTCCTACCTTTCGTATCAGCCATTTTGAACAATAAAGAAAATGCGAAGAAGCTATGAAAAACTTTTGTGTCAAAAGGCACTAGTAAATTTGTCACAGATAATTCCAAAGAGATAAAAGATTAAGGACCAAACATTAGACATGAGCTGCACTGAGAGAACGACTAAAGCACTTTCTCTGCTTCATACTAGTGACCATGGTGTTATTTCTTTATAGATATTTTTATTTTTTACAAAATTATTTTTGCGATAGTGAATATAATATGATTATTAGCATTTACTTACCCGTTTTTGATTCATGCTTACGTTGTGTTAGTTAAATTACTAGTCATTGTAAAAATTATTTTAAAATTATCAAATATAGAAAAATGTAATATTCAGAAAGATTAAATTAAATCGTTTGATAATTTATCAAAGTTTTATCCTTACTTCAAAATTTTTCGAATATGCGAAGGTTATTGTAGATGTCAAAGTCGAAGGAAATTTGACCTTCGACTTCGACTTCCTACTTTTAAAAGCTTTGCACACCATTACTAATTGATATAAAATCCTATCATTGTATATTAAGATCTTAGCTACTTAGCGAGGAGTAAGTGAATGCAATGTAATATGCCAATAAACATTTTATTATTTTAATCTTTTTGATATTCAAATATCAAATATAGGCTAGTTCACATTTGATGTAGGATTTTATGAGATAAGTTATTTTTATACAAACTTGTTTGAAAGTCTGTTGTTGATTTGTTTTGGTGGTGATAATACTACCAACCTGAAGGTGATGTGCTAAGCTTGTCTCCTGTTGACATTCGAGAGAAAGCCAGAAGTGCATCAGGGAAGTTTGGAGGTGTGGCTGGGGTGTTACAAGGTGTGCACACCTGTAACGTACATTGTTCACTAGATTAGACATTATGGACCCTGAGAGCCGAAGGGTCCTCCATTGTTATTATTAATACCGCGTCTTACTAAACGTTCGGCTTATACACATGCTAATGTGTAATGGTAGGGTGATTGTGAAATGAAATGGAGGACCTACAGTTTAACGTGGGATCCAAACTACGGTGGAGGCCTGGCATTCCACACATTCACAATTTGTAATTAATGCATGTCTTGTCAGAGGTGAAGGAAGAGTTTGGCAATCAGATAAATCTGTGCCGGGACCGAGGATTGAGCCCCGGACCCCCAGAACAGAAGTCCAACACCTTATCCCTTAACCGCCAGGTCACCACCTCCATAGTAAGTACTCAAGGAATTCATATGGATAGTGGTAGATATTAGGTTAAATAGTATAACTCACATACCATAATACAATATTAATTAATAAGTTGATAATTAAATCTGATAGGTGAAGAGGCTATTTTTTACTTTCTTTCAATCTCTCAGAGATAGAAGTACTGTGATAAAAAAAACCTAAAGATTTTGTAAATGTCGAGGCTTTATGACCGTCTTAAACCAAAAAAAGAGGTTTTCCCAATGCTGTCTGTTTGTATCTTAGCCTAGTCTTCAAATCAATTATTAAGTGATTTTTGTACCATAAGGGCTTATAATTGCAATGGTTTTTACTGTATTCCTCAAAAGCCACATCAGAGAGAAAGCTGGAAATGTGATACAATTTATTTTACAATAGATGCCAATGATATTTATTAAAGTAGCGAGAGGGGGTGAGGAATTATAATGGTCTACCAACTTGACCTTTCACCTTAAATGATTGAGAGTGCTAAGTCTAAATTTTTTATATAATTTTGAAAAAAAAAATTATAAATAATTTAATTCAAACAGAATGATCCCATGCCTTGATTAGGAATTAAATATTATAATGTGTACTCTAAGACTTCTTAGGCAATGATTAGGCTTATATCCATGTTGACATAAGTCTAGACGTGTTTGAGCTATCCAGAACATGCACTCCCTCACTTATCAGAACATGTTTATTTCAGCCTTGGTCCAGATAAATTACCTGTATACCTAGTTTTTTTTTACCAAAAGTAGTTTAGAGTTTATGATTATTATTAAATTTCTAGGTCTACTTGGTTTGATCAGTGTACTCAGTTAAGTTGATGTGTAATTGGATCTAAGGTTTTCTATGATTAGTAAATCCTTATAAACAAACCATAGCATATATATATATATATATATATATACACACACAAACACACACACACACCATGTGAGAAACATGTAATCGCATATGATTATAATGTTTCATCTGACTCAACAAACAAGAACAAAATGTGTAATGAATTATGTAAAATTATTAAGTTGCAGTTCCCTATGGTTAAAGATTATTTTGCATGCACTTGATGACAGTTTGATTAATGTTGTTGAACCAAAGATTAAAATTAAAAGACTAGGCGAAATTAAGTAGCCAATTACCAAACAGGTCAAAAGTGAAGATGTCGGTTTGTCATGAAATGACTATTGGATATTTATTTTAATATCTACTTATTAGAATGGCCTTTTGTTTTCTCTCTCATTTTGCTTCGTTCTTTTCTTTCTCTCCCCCCTTATAATTATTCATATGAATATAAATGTAAATAATCACAAATTACACATGAAAAAAGTATAACAGGTATTTTGGTAAAACAATTAATACATATATAACCCAGTGTTGGTTGGTGGCCTCGAGAGCTGAGAAAGCAGCTTTGGATGTAGGGTCAGGAGTAAGATGTTTCCAGATTCGTTTTCATTTTTTGGGTTTAATTTTTTTAATATATAATAAACCTAGGGGTATAATATGTATTTAATTATCATGTTGAATATATAAGATTATAATAAAGGGATAGTGTGGATATACTATATTTGTATCTTGGAAATAGTTAATGGAATAACTGTGCCTAAGACACAAAACACCAAACACCGTGTAGACATCAATTAAATTGAGTTTTCACTTTTAAAAAAAAGTAGCTATAGTTTTTTTAAATAGCTTTTGATAAAATTGACCAAAAAAAGTTATGTGTAGTGACTTTTAGTTACCCAGTTAAAAAAAGTTACTTTTAGATGAAAAGGTTACTTTTTGTGACCCCTGGGATTGTTATGTAACAAAATGTTGTTAAAGAGTTGATCTCACCTGCCCAAAGTGGGGGCCCGCACCTTGTGGGCAACTGGGGATGGCAGCTTCTTGGAAAAAGATACTGAGAGCTGTCTGCAATCAACAAACAAACATTTTTCAACCAAGAGTGGATGCAAAATTAGGTACTACTTATATAAACTTTAAATTGACTAATTAGATGGCTTATACATTTTACATCAATTAATTTGAGCTTGTTTCTTTAAAATTATATTAAATTAAATATAGGTCCAAAGAAACCAATGAAATTTCAAGTTTGAAAACACTAGCCGAACTAAAATTTTTGGTCGCCACTATTTTATATTCATGATTATGAAAAATATGAACAATTTTTAAAATGTATGTACTTTAGCACTTTATGATTTTATGTAGCGCTGCCATTCTGCACTGAAGTACCACTTGTCAATCACAACTTTTGGGTCAAACTCTTGTTCACATTATATAATGTAAAATCTTTTTATTCAAAATTAGGGGGTCTATGTATACTTTATGATCATCTCTAAAACCGTCTTCACAACTCAAGCTTGTATTTGTTTAACTAATCTAAAATTCACATATGTAAATTGATAAGTTTCATTAATTTTACTTTGTAAAACCGTTTGTATTTTTCCTATTACTGTGCTTAAAAAGTTTTACAAGTCAAATGGAAAAAGTTATACGAGTAAGATCCACTTTTAAGTATAGGACCACATAGAACATTAGAGCCATCATAATCTTGAGGCCAAAAATTTCCATAATTATCAAATATCTTTAGCCTATGAGAAAGTAAAAGGGCTAATATTTTTAATCAATATTAATCTAAATAATGTTAAGTACAGTGAAATTAAATAGTTTAAAAACAAAAATAGGTTTGTATTCAATTATATAGATTTACTATTACTAACTAATGTTCATCCATATTTTCAGGATATGCTAATTTGTTTTTGAATACCATATTATGAGCTAGTTATTCAATGTGAGCAGTTAGTAAGACGAGGTGCTTAGAAAATATAAAAACATTTTCAATTAATAAGTTAAAAAATTAATATTCAATTATGTGCCCACCAAGCGCAACAAATACATTTTAAAAATTTGTTTGAATCAATAAGTATTTTCCTGCTCCTGTCAACTTTAGGACTCAACCTAAGCTACAATACCTACTACCTTTCAAAAGGGGTGAGGGTTGAACTAAGCAAAGAAAGAGGAAAGGAACAAGTGCATTGGTCTAACAACCCAGCTCTCGTGTGTGCGCATGTGTACACACACACACATATCTCAGTCCATGAACATTTAAAAATTACAAGATGTTTGCGGATTTCTGTTTAACTATTATAGAGCCTTAAAAATCTATGCTTAAATTGTACACTTACCACTCAGGCAAATACAGTGATTCCTATTTATGATTTAAAATAGTGGGAGCATAAGTTTTAAGCTTCACAATATTGGAATAAATGGTTTGTCTCGTCAGTTCTAAACAGAATGTGTCAACACTATAAATGGAATACCCTTGTAAATTGCTCAACAGTACAAGTAATTCCCGGTATTCCTACAAGTAACGTTACGCTACAGTTACCAAACTATTTCAAATTTTAATATTATAAATAAGCTTGATAGCTAAAATAAGGAGAGAAATATTTATTATTTATCCTTGAGATTTCTTCTTTTTCTAATATCAATACTTACATCTATATTAATCTTGTTAAAGTAGTTATTCATTTAAAATGAGTATAAAAAATAATAGAGCATTAAATAAAAATTATAATCCAAGAAAATTTAAGTAAAAATAGTTATACGTTATATAGTAAAATTCAATTTTGAATATTTAACTTAATGAAGTCATTATAAGCAAAATAGTGTGCGGCTGAAAATTTGATAGTTTTAATTGTTTAGTTTAATTAGTATGATTAGTAAAAATTATACAGAGTCTTCGTTCTAGATAATATAAATTCCTTTTAATTGGTAAAAACCGATTTCAAATCCATAGAACTGTTTTGTCACAATCTTTAATTTTGTAATATCATATTTTTATGGGTGAATGAGTGTTGACCGGCCCCTTAACATAGAAAAGAAGAGAAAGGGGAAGGAAATGTATATATCTACTTGGGACACACTGCATAATTAATGTGTGATAGTAACAAGCTTAATGGTGGCTTAGTTTTAAAGTTGATAATATAAACAAATATTTAATTTTTTCTATAGCCATAAAATAAAAAAAATAAAAAATAGCATTCTAAGATATCCTAGCACTAGCGGTGGATGATTAATTAAATACTAAACTAATTATAAACATGTAGATAAAACCCAACCCAATACATGAACAGGATATGATTAGATAAAGACTTCTTCAAACACGATGTCTTTACTCTAGCAACAATTATCAGGTATGCTCGGAGGTCCCTCTAGCAACTGTGAGAGCCAATTAATTGAAAAATAATAATAAACCAGCTCTTGACACCCTAGATTGGTCCTGGTTTATAAGCACATACTCCCGGGGTAGTTGTAGAGATATTGTTGGTCAAAGAAAATTAGCATTCAAAAAATAAGCTGTGCAAAATAGAGTGTACACTAAGTCAATAATTTATAGTAATAGATACTCAGATCTATTTATTGATCAAGATAATTTAGTTCTAAGGGTATTCTTAATCTTTATAGGTACCTATTGTTATTTAAAAATGCAAAATTTTCCAATCTATTCTAATAAAACCAGATGTTGATGTGGCTTGCTATACTGTTAAAATATTTCCCATAAGGTTTTGTGGATATCTTAAGTTTAATGTTTCATAGAATCATAGTTATCAAGTAGGCTACTGTTATCTCATAATGTAGGCTAATTTTACTAATCAATTGTTATATAAATTTACATAATAACTAATAACACAATGCTTATATAAAATATTATGTCAAATTTCTTCTTTTTTAACAGCCTTTGACCCGTTCCATTCCAAGTGCTCTAAAGGCTATCCTTCCAACTATGCCTCGGTCTTACAGATCTCCTCCCTGGAGGCCTTTTGCCTCTTGTTATTTTGACAGTTTTGTCTTCTTGCATCTTGTTCCATTCTCTCCTGTGTGAAGCTATCTATTCAGTTATGGGGTTGATTTGACAAGATTCTCATGTGTTCTCATTTCTCTCTCTCTCTGTGTGTCTTGTAGAAATTTATTAATAATTTTTCTCAATACTCACATTTCTGTGACCTCCAGCTGTTGTTGGGTATGTTTAATTTCACTTAGTGTTTCTGTGGCATATGCAAGTATTGGTCTAACCAATGACATATATTCTTACTTTTGAATCTTGTCGTAGATATTTGTAATCGAGTAATTAAGGCAGCCAGCAATTATGTTACCTTTTGTTGTTTGTTCTGTCAAATTTGTAATATTATATTAACTTGAAAATTACAAACCTCACAACAATAAATTTTATGCCACCCCAGTACAAACCTGGACTCATGGTATTTATGATGGATATTTATAAACATTTTAAAAACAAGTTTAATAATAAAATCCTTTTTACTTATTAGGGTGGTGGTATAACATATTACAGTTCATGCATACTGCTTGGCATCAGTGACCTGGTCGCAAACGCGAGCAACTTTGGATCGCTCTGTGTAAATAATTAGACTAGGTTTTGAATTCTGGTTGTAGCATTTTTGACACAACAACCAGTTCTAAAGTATGGCTGTGTCACAATTTATATTGGAAATAGATTTAATTAGGGTCCATTTGAAAAATAATGTGAATTGGAAGGTACCTACAATTAAATATTACAATCTAGTATTTGGCCCTATGCAACATAAATTTAAAAAAAATCATGTTAAATTGTGTGTGAGAAAAGTAGGACTAACATTTGGGTCAATCCCCACAAAAGGAAAAATGTTGGGTATTTTACTGAATATAAAAATAAAAAGTTTCCTAGGTCAATAACTAGGGCTAAATTTTTTCAAAGTTTGATATGCATATAGTTCATGAACAAAATTTGTAATAAAATAGAGATCTGCATTTATAAAAAAAAAATACATACCTTTAAAATGTCACCACCATTTGTCCCCAATTACTTATTCCCACATATAATTATAAAATGTACTGAAATATTGGTAATTTAATACACAAACTGGATTGTAAAGTCAGTTCTTGATAGGTTTTTACCTGAATGACAGTTCGAAAATCATATGTTTAGGTTTTGGGTTGCCAACACTTGTAAAATATTGTTTTGTTATAAATGTAAAGATCTTTAATTACCTGTTATATATTACATTTAAAATAACGTAAACTTAAGTTTCTCATACCATTACATTTTTTTTAATACTTTCTTTTTATCCAACTCGAAACAATATTTTAAACATCATTAAAAGTACTTATTCATCGTTTTGGAACGTTATTGATTTTGTGTAATATAGTGCACACATCAATACCTTTTAATACAGGCATCGTATTTACTTGGAAAAGAAGAAAAATGTTGTCATTTTTTTACATACAATAAATTATTTTATGATTATTTTATCTTATATTGAAATATTTGACTGAATAAAATATTTTCATCAACTGTGTGTCTGCATCATTGTAAAAAACTTGTTTACCAGCATGTTCAACCATATGGTTTAAATTCGTCAGTCGCCATTTTGAAGCTATGTTCGTTAAAAGTTTTTGTGAAAGTGGTGTGAATATTTTTTTAAGTGGAATAAAACTATAAATAAACTTTGTGATAAATATATAAATAATATTGGCCTAAATTACTGTGGTTAACTATCACATTAATATATTACCATCTGTTTTCATTACAGTCATCCAATGTAACATGTCAGATGTTGGCGTAGTGATATATTAGGAATTACTTCTAGTAACATTTCGAACTGTCATCCAGGTAAACTTAGGTCGTGAATTAATTATATGTGACCATAGTGTGGTACTATTGAATTTAAAAAATATTATTATTTCTTAATTCAATATCAAATGTTTGATACATAGATGTTCAAAAACTGTCCTTTAGTTAGAGCATCATTGCTCTGGTTATTTTTTAAGTTTAGTGTTATGCTTACCTAACCTTAAAATAATATTATTCCTCTGACAATAATTACATCTAAGAAACAGTTTAGTTACTATATTTTTTTAAATTACGATTTGCATATGTTACTATTTTAAGAGTAAGTCTTCTACAATAAATTAGATTTATGACCTGAAAAAATAAAAACTATGGATACAAAAGGTTTAAATCTTAAAATATTGGTTGTATCAGAATAGTCAAGTACACTTGACTTGATGCATACTTGACGACCTTACACTTAAACACACACTTGAAATCGAAAACTGCAACAGACTATTCGAACGGCAAAATATCCTTTTCACACCCTTGAGTCCACAGTGCTGCTTCCTACCAATGATCTTAGAAACTATTTTAAACGCCATCTGTCATCCCAAATTAGCCTTGGCCACTTAAAGATTTGAGGTGACTTATTTTCACTGCACATGAAAAATTAGCCAACACAAATCTAAAACACTACAAAGAAACCAGTATATTTAACGCACATTATCAAAGATCATATTACTTTATGAGCTCTCTCTCTAGCAGATGAAAAATTAAACAATTACTGATAAAACACTGCAACAAACAATGCATTGACAGTGTGTCAAGGGTAAATTGCTGTCACCCTTGGACTCAAGGGTGTGTGAGGGGTGCATTAGCACACTTCATAACTATTTGGACAGATATGCACTTGATCATGTGATTGCTAATGCAACTATCGAGTGAACATCAAGGGTTGAAGGCGCGTGAAGTAGATTATTCGGATAGAGTCATTATATTCAAAATTTTCACAATTGTAGAGCATGATATATTAAATATTATTTTAGGCCTTAGATGTTTTGAAATGCATGGGATATGAGGAAATGATGTGTCCGCACCTAATCATATAGTACTCTATTTCTCTTAAAAAATTTAATACTATCATTATACTACTAAGGAAATAGCAAATCAAATTATAATTAAATTATATTTATTTGAAATTATTTTATTTAAATTACAATATTAAGATATCTCAATAAAACCAAAGTCCAAACGTAGACATACTAAAACCAATACATCGCAAAAGGTGTGGTTCTTAGGTTTTGTCCCCTATAATGGTGTCGGGCCCAACTTGTTTAAGGTTTATAGTTGTTATGCTATTGTTTTTATGCTCCAAGGCCTGGGCAAGTTCACCCTTCCAAACTGAGTATGATCATCCAAAAACTACCCATCGCAAATCCATTTTTGGGTAATCAGATGTTTTAAATACATACTACCCAGTTTTTCACAGTTTGTTGACAATTTTAGAAGTCAAAGGGTAAATTAATATATGGATAAAGAAAAGTGTGGCTATTTGTGAAAAAAAGTTATTAAAAATATGTTTTTTTTATTTTAACAAAAGTAAATACTGTGTAGAGAAATAAAGTAGAAGTTAGAGCATAGGTCTACAAAAAAAATGTTTCATGGAAATTCATTGAAAAGTTAGAACGTTGGCAACACAATGAATTTTAGGAAGTTGTAGGCATTTAGTGTGAACACATGTCTCTTACCTTTGTAGATACATAGAGGTAGACAATATTAAAATAGATTACTAAAATTTAAAGTGAATTATTAACAGTAATGGTAACAGTACATAGCTACATTTATTTTGTAAAAAAAAAGGTAAACCTATTGCTTGTTAATACCTAGGTCTATAATAAGAAAATAGTGCCATCACTTAGTCTGGTGCAGCTAAACGTTTCACAACCTTTAATATTACCACAGGTGTACTTTCAGACTATGGCAACACTACATTTCAAACAATTTGGTTAGTCTTCTTCACAAATGTATGTGCTATTTAAAAAATTATAATACTTAAAATCTCTGAAAAAAGTTAAAATTAACAGTTTTTCTATAACTAAATAGGTATTTTCGGAAACTGTATCCATCGTCTTTTATGATTAGTAAATTCGTTTGCAAACAATTTTTCAACCCTTGCTTGAGTAAAGACTTAAATATTTTTTCATTTATTAATCTTTGAAAAATTATGGAAAATTACTTGTAGCTTATCTAATTACATAGGATATGGACAATAATTCTTTTTGTAAGGATTCCTTGTGCTCTAATAAATATTATGGGCTTATGTATTTACCCCCTAATAGTGCTTACCTAAGTAGGCCTATAATTCACAATGTAAATTTTGTTTTTACTACATCCAAAGTCATCCCTCTCAATTCCTTTGATGTAAATCAAATCATAGCTTTTAAGTTGTTTGAAAAATATAAAAACGTATGTTTAGAGCGAGGTCTTGTGGACTATACCTCAAAGTTTTATTTTTTATTCTAAAAACGTGTGAATACTGGAGCATTGGTCTACTAACGATTTCAAGATCTAAACAAATGTCCGGTTACCCAGCAATGTAAGATTATTAAGAGATTGTGTGGCCATCTTATAACTAACACATAGTAAATAGAAAAGAGTTTGGCATTCAATTCCTGACCTTCAAGTTCTCAATTTTACAATCAATTTAGGCTTACCCATTGCAGCCATTTTCGTGAGAGTTTCGCACATTTATTTATCAAATACTTACCTCAAACTGCCAGTGTGTTGCTTGAAGTAATTGTTTAGCCTGTTCTCTTGCACAACCAGCAGCTAAGACAAACTGATTAATCATAACTTGCTCCCTTAACGAGTCCATCCTTTCAAAGCCAATCAGTACAAATATTGTACTACACCAAATCAAAACACAACAACACTTGTTTTCAAAACTACTCATCCCCAGATATGAATGACGTCAAAATCAAGCTTATGATTGGATATCAAAGGTAGGCTCTTCCATTAGTAGAACAGTCCTCTTTAAAACACATTGTTATTGCTATTCCACTAGATGGCGTGCTTCCCTATAGGGTCACAACTCACAATAGCCAAGGTCAACTAAAAAAAAAATACGTTTGCGCACTCCATTCTAGGTCCAGAGTTAAGCTTTATGGATTGTTGGTTAACACAAATTCAAACTGTTCTAGGATTTTTGTGGTAAACGTTAAGTTACCAAAATATGTTAAAAATAGTAATAGGTATACAATTTAACAGATACCAGTAAATTATTAAATACTAAGACATGGCTCTCCAGTCTCCATGTATTAAAGTAATTTTAATGGTTTACCTAAATAGAAAATTTATATTAAAAATATTTATATACATACTAATTAAAGAAAATCTAGGAAAGAATTGTTGAGGAAATTAAATTTTTGTTGATTGATCACATTTTGTTTATTCTTATTAAGATTGTTTTCTATTTTATGTGTGAAAAATGTAATATTATGTTTCTTCATGTAAAAAATTACAACTCACTTTTGATTTAAAGAATAAAGTTCAAATTAATTAAAATACTACGGTTAATTACACGTTTTCAACAGGCTATGGGCTCAGTACATTTAGTATATTATTTTCGTTATCGAAATCTATTTAGAATGTGGTATTATGACATTGTTCATTAATTTGATTGAATATATGAGATACAAGAATGTGTGATTAGTTAAATGAAATAAATATGTTAGTAAAGGCTTTGAAGAGCATAAAAAAGCTAGAAACTGGTGAGTTTTTTTCTTGAATAATTTTATATACAGTAGCTCCATGGCTTCTTTGGTGCTGACTGACAGCTCACAGTTGACTTCTGACCGTCAACATTTAGTTATATACCTAAATGTTGACTGTCAGAAGTGATGACTGCTAAACACATGTTTTTGAGGATCATTTGGTTCGGCGTAGGGATACATAATTTGGTCTGGCAACTTTTCAAAGCCGTCAGCTGTGAGCTGTCAGTCAGCACCAAAGAAGTCATGTGGCTACTGTAGACTAATGTAAACGATGATTTTTGAAGGAAGCTTGTTTGGAAGTCTTTATCTTCTACCAGAATCCTATCGTATAGTAGTATTTAGGTAGGATAAAAGACGATAAAAGAACTTCCTAAAGATAATTTTTATTTCCTTTCTAGATGGTCATTTATACTACCAAAATATTAATATATTATTGTAGTCTTGTATGAAATAAAGCCTTATAGATTGGGATTCCTACTAAAATCCGGGTTTAGTAGATACCGTACGTCCTACAAGCCTATAATCTAAATCATCGTTTGAACGTAAGACTTCTACACAAAGTATGTCATTCACAAAAATGTAATACAGTTTTTAGCTAACTTATTTTCCTATAGTTATCGAAATTTAAACATAATATGGTTTCTGAAAGCAATATACTAGATATGAGTCTACTCTTTTTTAATTGTAATATAATAATTTCTACAAGCTTATAATCTAAGTGATCGCTAGAAAAAAAATCCTTCAAACAAGTAATTAAGTTATACGATACCTTATTTATTATATTTATAGAACTTTAAATAGCCTATAATATGGTTTCTGAAACCAATATACAAACTAATATCCAACTCTAAATATAAGTGTAAACTTTAAACAACATGGATGATAACTAAATATTAAAATATATTAAAGATTTTATTCGTATTTCTACAGTATTACCTGTAAAACTGAATTGTATAGCCTTTAATGTAAATGTTTCTTCAGACAAGTGTGGTATAATACTTCACTATTTTCAAACAATAACACATTTAATCATCAAATACATGTTTATGCACAAGAACATTGTAAGAACCCGTTAAATCTGTCCCTCCACCGTGAAGAATACGATAAAATTCAGCGTCCCGCTTTGGTCTTTGACAATGCTTATGTTTATGTCCATCCAGTATCATATAGAGATCACTTATTGTCACCCAGCCAAGATTAACATCGCTGTTCAACACTAAATAACGAAATGAATTAAAATTAACCAGATAGGGAACGTTACTTTATTATACACTTTTAAGACGTTAATTTATACTTACTTATACTTCTGTACCATCCGGGCTATAGGCGGTACGTAACATACATATATCAATATAAGAAATAGCAAGAAGAGGGTAGGTTTGAAATATGTAAATTTAATTAATCATGAGGCAGAACAAGGTGCACAATACATCTTGGAAACACCATCTCAATTAACATGGTCTATAAACTTGACTGCGTCAAGTTACCTATTAGATTGCTAGGCAGAGACAAAAGTAAACTTGGCGTGACGCGCCCATTAGCTGTACGATAAAAGATCAGAAAAGCTATTAACAATCCGTCTGCTTAATACATTAAAATGGAACATTCAGCAGACAATTGTACCGGGAAAGTTCAAGGTCTGTGTTCTCGACTGGTGTACAACATAAATTAAATATGAAGTATTATATACAACGAGCCGCGCCAGAAAGTTTGAAGCGGCCCACAAATTGAACACCGAAGTGGTGTACAACATAAATTAAATATGCCTAACTAGGTCCCGCCCCAAGGCTCTGAACAATCAGTACTATCTCTTTCCTGGTCGAGGTGCTAAAGAAGACAGCTGACCTTATTGCTCCTTTCCTTGCAGGGCTGTTAAACGAATGCCTCGCTCAAGGCAGAATCCCGAACATCTGGAAGCAGAGCGAGGTAATCGTGCTAAGCAAGGGGGAGGATAAAAACCCGCTTATTCCGAAGTCATACAGACCCATCTGCCTGTTGAACACAGCAGGGAAGTTGCAGGAGAAGATATTGTGTGAAAGATTACTGAGACACAGAACAGTAATGGGCATGCATCGGCAGCAGTATGGCTTTAGAAGAGGCGGGTCGACAGAGGACGCAATCTATAGAGCAATGGAACTGATTGACTCGGCCAATGGTAAATACGTCGTAGGAATATTTGTGGACATCTCAGGCGCTATTGACAACCTCTGGTGGCCGGCGATGTTTGACAGATTAAGAGAGATTCAGTGTCCGGCGCAGCTGTATAGGAGTCTTAAGGACTACTGTCGTAATAGATACTCCACCCTGAGATGTCCAGGAAATAAGGTTCAGAAGCTACTGA
>CABFVX010006526.1:15576-39183 GCA_902151425.1 Timema shepardi
CAACCACACGCCCAGCGACGAGGTAAGAACCTCGGTTCAGTCGGGTTTTGATGTTGTGGTGACGAGCGTCTCCGGTGTGGATTGTAGTGGAGTCGGAACGAGTCAAGTTGGGCTGGCCTGGTGAGTGTTATCATTTCTTCTATGTTAGGTTGTAACTAGGTTACAAATCCATAGTGTTCCACATGTCTAAGGCTGTTTCTACTGCCTCGCCGACGGTGTTAGTTTTGGCCAACCTTGTAAATTTACCTATGTCTTCTAAAAGTCAATTTAAAAAGGAATCTAGGGCTCTCTGGTCAGCCTCGAATTTATTTACTTCATTCTAGACTGAATCATCCCCCTAATTTGTACATATTGAAGTTAATTCTCTTAATCCTGTCCGCAAATACATTCTACAATTTCTTCCTTCCAGTGTCTAATTTTGGCCAGCTATTTCCTTAAAATTGGCTTGTCCTCTTCTTTCTAAATTCTTCCACTAAGCCTCTCTTCAATCGCTCAAAACTGTCAGTTTCTTAACTGCTTGGATCTGAAATTGCATACTCTAATTCCTCTCTTGCCAATCATAGTTTAGTTAAAGCCCTAAGTTATACATCTGACCTTCTAGATATTATTGATGCTTGACCTATCTTCTCAAAAAAACACTATGATGTTGTCTTCTGCTTTCCCATGGAACACTAGAATAGTCAGCATAGTCAGCATCAATGTGAAATTCCTAACCATGTTCTAAGCCACTTCTAATCTAGCATTCTCTGCTTTAACTCTATCCAGCTCCCCTGCTAGTTGGTGGTCAACTTTCACCCCCATAACTTTAACTAAAGCCATGGTTATTGTGTCTAAGAATTCCTACCTTTGTTCTCCAATGTTATTCTCTGCAACTGGTAATGCATCGCTGATGATTTGGACCTCCTCTCCTCTTAACTTCATGGTACAGCGTCCGCATTCACCCAGCAGGTTCCGATTGTTGCTCGACGCAGTTCTTTTCCAAAGTCTTTCACTTCTGAATAAGTTCTTGAAATAGTAGTGCTATTTTTGATGTAACTATAAAAAAACAACCTAAAATGCCCTTATAATCTCACTTCTGTCACCAAATTGTCACCTTTGTGTTGTGGCCCTAAATTGTCATGATGGGTTGTGACTGAGGATAAGGGCGGTGACTGGAAATATTACTCTGTGGGTTCTAAATTGACATTCGGCTTGGGTTTTCATGGTTTTATTGTACTACCCTGCTCTATTACAAAATGTGATGTTGATAAGGAATATAAAATGATTTGAAACATTTCAATGAAATTAATAAGAAGCTTGTGATAGAACAAAGTAAAGCAAGGAATGCTTAACCATTGGCCTGACTGACCTCTAGGTGACCCTACATGGGTATAAACCCCGGTAACTTGGGCACAACTGTAGCCCTTCAAAACTTGTACTTTACGATCCGGCACCCTAACCCGCGTATCTCCTAGGCTCAATGGTGAGTTGTCAGCTCAGCTATCTCAGAAATATTACTAACTATCCTGCCTCCTAGCCTGATTTACCATTAGGAATGCTAATACTCTGTTTATGTTGTCAGTGCATATGTTCTATTGTTTACCAACCAACCAAAACACCTTTCAATATTTGTTTTGTCACCTACAATCCACAACACAACGAATGTTAAACAAACGCCTCAATTTATGCCGTGTCGATTACAACAGATTAGGAATATGTGGAGTTCTATAATTCACAGGCAGACAACTCTTTTTTTGAAATAAATGTATACTAAACATGACGTTATCCAACAATTATTCCCCTAAATGCCTCCGAATACCTTTAGAATATCAAATTATCCAAATGATAAAGGAATATTAATTTGAGCAAGTGCTTTATTCATTCATGTCTAACTAACAAAATTATTTGATTTTTCTTTTTTAAATGACTGACTAATACTTATTTTCACAAAATGTTTGTTTCAACTTAGCAAAAGATGATGACCAATTAAATTCTTCTATGCCAACTGAAGAAAAATCTGGCCAGACACATTACTCACCAAATGTGAAGATCAAACTTATGCAAGATATATAGGTCTACAATGACTGCATTTATGCTATATCTTGAAGAAGGAGATCACTATATAAATCAGGTAAAACAACTACTACTATTAATATAAATCAAATTGTAAACTATTTTCATCTGCCATATTACTATCTCACAATAACTTATGTGCATAACTTACTTTGCAGCAATAATCTAATTGGTATATACAGTAATTAATCTTTGTAATTAAGACCTTTTAGAACCTGGACCACTGGGCATGTGATCTGAATGTCAAGCTCATTAAGCCTATTTTGCTGGTGACAAGGAGACTGGGGTTTGAGTCCCGGTCGGCTGTACTAAGGACTGTTTTTCCTAAATTGTTTCACACACACTCCCTCCACACACATGGGAGTACATTTCCTCTAAATAATACCTTATTCATCCCTGCCACACTAATGTAATGTATAAATAAGCATGTAGTTCTAAACGGTTGGTGAGAAACAGCAAAAACAAACAACTTTTGGAGAAACTTTAACTTTATATAGTATCAAATTTTGAACAGTAAACATATTATTTGGGTATGTACAAAAAAAATCTCAATTCTAGCTATCCAAATTAAAAATTGAGATTTTCTTAGAAATTATGTATAGTAAATTAGCTAGGCAAGAGATTTTTTTAAACAAATATCTTATTAAAATGTTGTATAAAAAAAGGTACTTGAACATTATCTCACAAGAGTAAAAATATTAATATTTTAAAATATTTAACCATTCTAGATTTTCCATACTCCTCTCTAATAATTTACTGAACAGCTCATAACATCAATTACAATTTGTTGTATCCAATTTAATACCAAGGAAAAACATCCTAGATAACTTTATCCGAACTTTTCCATGTATAAATTTGCTTGGGTTCTATCTTATGATATATTAAAACCTCTCTTTGAAATTTTTCAGCTGCGGTTTTTAGGTCATGGCATTTCATTCTTGTCATCTATACCTTGAAGATGATACTCTTTTGCTATTTTATTTTACTAACCATACTTTTTTTCGCATTTGTTAATAATTTACATTATTACTGTACAAATATTATGTTTGTTAATTTTACCTGAAAGTATGCCATTCTTGACCAATTTAGCAGTAATTTGAGGAAAGTGTAACCATACTTTCACATACATGTGTGATCTCTTAAAATAATAATGTTATGGGACATTACTGATTTAAACTAAACTTTTATGATCTCTCAATACAATTGGACATTGTGTGTGTTGTTTAGACCAAAGATGTGGTTGTAATTTTTTTGTGATAAACTTTCTTGTATTTCAATGTGAATCTTTTCTTTGTTTTTAAACAAACTACCTATTCATATAAGCCATGAGGTTGTGATCACAAATGCATTTGGTCTTCAAAGAAGAACATTAATATAGCTTAAAAATGTATATTATATTGATTTTAGACCTATGTGAAGCACTCTTTTCCAATGTTAAGTGAAGTGAATAGTGAATATCAAAATATTTGTAAAGCCAAAATATAAATTCAAATTTTTCCTAACGTTCTTATGTATTATTTCTTTCAAATAGATAGTACAATTTAAAATTATTCCATCAGTCATTTTTCTTCCTTAGGTAGGCTCATAGGCCTGATCGGTGGACTTATAAACTTATAAAATATTGCTTATAGTATACATATTATCATTTAAAATATGTTTTACAGATATTTTTCATATTTAATATGAATTTCTAACAAATGTTCACAAGAATGTTATATTCAAGAATAATTTTTGATTTCTTCTTAATGATTAGACTTGTAGGCCTACAAAGAAAACATTCTGGTAAATATTATGGTAAATACAAATCATTATTTACACTCTATTTAGCACCGCGTCTTACTACCTCTTCAGGTTGTACGCAATTTAAATTGTCAACACATGAACGAATCACAATGCAAACCTTTTCTTGGTAATTTATAACTTGTATGCCTTAAAGTCTTTATCATATAATGTTTATTAGTAACCCCATAAGAAACAGTGAATTGTATCACTATTTCAATAACTTCCTTGTATTTGAGAATTTTAATTCTAATTTGAATTAAATATAAATAAGCTACTTAAAGAACTTCTTTATCAAAGATAATACAGTACACAGAATATTTTTTGTTAGACTAAAGCTAGGGTAGACATTTAATAAAATTTATAAAAATAAATGGTCTGCTTGGAAGCTTTCCTTTCAATATTTTATTATCTTAAGTGCTCCATCATTGCTGAAGTCATTTACACAACCATCCTTCCCCTTTATTATAACAAACTGAAACCATAGGATATCTTATTCCACTTAGAACTACTGTAATGCTAAGGATGTTGTGTGTGTACAATCCTTTAACAACTGTTCTATATTTTTATTGTAATATTATACTTGTGTGACAACAGATCTTTATTTCACATTTCTTTTCATACAACTGAAAAATTAATCCCACATTAACTAATACATAATTTCATTTGATTCTATATTAATCATGAAAAAAACCTATAAAAATTATACATTTCTAAACTATGACATATTCATACTTAAATACAAAAACTTAAAAGCTTATAATTACAGTGTAAAGTTAAAACAATTCCGTCAACAGAAATATCCATAATAGTAGCTAGCCAAAAAAAAAATATCTTTGAATCGGAATGTTCTAATGTCTCATCAGCAGTCACATTAGTTTAATGGCATTCCTTTTCCCGAGAGGAGTTAAATTCAATCTATCAGCTTTGGTTAGTCAACACACAAATGAGTGGTGTTGAGTTGTGTTAGGGAACTTTTCCACAGCTGACTAATTAGCACAAACAAACACGGAAGTACACTCTCTTAAACAAGTGCTTACCATTAACCTAATTAAAGAAACATACAATTTTTTTTATTTTAACTTTTTTCTGCAACTTAAGTTGTAACATCTTTCAGGTTTCTTCGTTTTTATGTAAAACATTAGATGAACAAATAGATCTAAATTTACTTTTGCCCATCCTTAACAACAGCCTTTTTTTAAATAACGTACTAAAAAAATTACCAATTCATACAGTGTTAAGTGCTAATACTTCTTTGGGTTTTTTTAAATTTCATTTTTCAAATGTAAAGTTAATCAAAAAAATATAATTAACACAATTTGTATTAAGTATTTTGTGTAAGGTCTCAATATTCTTTTTAAATTATTAAATCAATCATTTAGATTTAAATTCAGGTTAAATGGTAAAATTAACTTTAATTTGCTTCTTGAATATGAGAATTCACATAGGTCTAATAATTATATATGCAAGAAACAGCAATGAAAAAATATTTACCCTGTAAAGTTGAAACATAACTTTAGTAGAAATTATAGCTCAACCGCTTTTTCATGAATGGGTAGTAAAATTATATTACACTTATCTGTATTCTTTTATTTCTACTATATGTAAAATGCTTAAAATATAAGTTCATATAAATAAAAAAAAGTTACTTCACTGCAATAAATATTGCTTAAGTGCCAAAAACGGGTATTTTGGTGTTTCCTAAAAGTGGGTATACACAATTATCTTTGTATATATTTTTAATGACTGAGCTTGGCATTTCATAGCTAAATGATTTCTAAAAATTAGAAAAATAGTTTTTTACATATTTATTACACATGTTCATGTAGTAAATCATTATTTTGATGTGTTTTGTACTATTTGTTCACTTGCTGATTAAAAGTGAAATCTTATCTTTTTTCTATTTAAATTCTAGAAATTTGTATAGAAGTAGTTTTAATACAAGGTGGTGATTCACACCTATTTATATACATTTATAATGTCTGCCACTGGTAAGCCTAAAATCAAAATATCTAACTATACTTATTTCCCCCACAAGGCCTAACTAAATGTCTTAATATGTTTATTCATATTTTTTTTGGTTTTCCAAGTAGTTTTTTTGTTTAACTTAATAATTGTTCATATACTTTTAATGGACCTAATTATTTTATTTGTTTTGTGCAAATAACTAAATTATAATTTAGGAGTGATATTTTTATACTGGTTTGTGTATATTTTCGGTTTACATTTTATGTTAAATGTGTATTATCTATTTGCATATCTTGTTAAATGTCTACTTTTATCTTTTACCTATTTCAATCACTTAAATGTCTTACAATATAAATAATATAACTTTTTTATTTATTTTTATGGGTTTGATTTAAAATACTTTCAAATATTTACACCAAAGAAAATTTCTCACTTGATGTTAAATTTTAATCTTTTATGTTTACTAAATTGTTAGAGTTGCCTCGAAGTTAAAAAAAATAATTATCAAACGATTTTAAGTTTCATGTGATTTCTCACTAAAGTTAAAAAATTGTTAAAACCTTTATTTGTAATACTTGACAATATACAAAATTAACTCATTTCCAATTCAATTGTCAGTTGTAGTAGCAGTTTTTAAATTACTACTCTAAATTAAGTTTATTCAAGATTGACTTATCTAAATCTAAATTGTAATACATTATATTTTTTCTATATTTACTAGGGATTTTAAATTTATATTCTAATATTCAAATACATAGTGATAAATATTTTAGTTGAACTACTATCTCTTTTTTAAAATTTCTTACTATTTTTTATTTTCTTTCAATAACTTTTTCTAACAAAATAACAATGCTGACTTAGATTACATGTACATAATTTTACTGCAGATTTCATTATGTTGTTCAATACTAATTAGTTACCTTTTTCATGTGTGTTGACCTGTACTTGTAAATTTGTAGAAATATTTTGTAATGACTTAACACATGTGTGTATAGTTTTGTTAAAATATTCTTGTAGATTCTCTAAAATCCCTTAACACTTTTAATGATTTTTTAGTTTTTTCAGACTAGTTTTATTGAGCTATTTTATACACTTAAATTATAGTCGGGTCGAATCCACTATTTTATGAATCTGAATCTCCAATTTATATTTGAATCCCGAATCTCATCCGAATCCAAATTTTTTGAATAATTATGAATGGAGGATTAAATATAGATATAGTAGGATAATATAAAATACAATTTGTAACTAAATGTTACATTTTTTCTTATAATCCATTCTTTATAACATTCATACATTCAGTTAAGTGTACAATTACTAGTTTGAGGCCTGGTTGTTAAATATCCTATAATTATAGTAGATTCTAAACCACCAATAAACAGTATTATATCCCTAAAATAAATTTCACTCTAAAAATTGAATTTTTTTAAGATGTGAGTCTCGAATCCAATATTTTTTGAACCCTCGAATATTGAATATACTTAAGGACTCATCCCTATACTTAATTATACCATAAAAATAGCACCATTGTCACAAATTTAATACCATTAAACCCAGATGCTTTCTTTTATTTAACACAAATTTAACTATTAAATATTTTTTATTAAAATCTTACATACGTGTTTGCAATACAGCATAGGTTCGGTGTTGAAATTAAACACATTTTGCTTCCCCATGTCAATTTATAACAAAGCTAATTCTGATAATCTGTAAGATAAGAATTTTTATATTTTTATATATGTATATATAAGAATATATATAAGAAAAAATTCTTATCTTATTTATATATATATATATATATATATGAAAAAATTCTTATCTTATTTATATATATATGAAAAAATTCTTATCTTACAGATTATCAGAATTAGCTTTGTTATAAATTGACATGGGGAAGCAAAATGTGTTTAATTTCAACACCGAACCTATGCTGTATTGCAAACACATATTTAATTAATTTTGTATTACATTTGCACTATCCACAATTTGTACTTTCTTTTATAAAGTCACAAGATTAAAATGATTTTAAAACAAAATTCACCTGCCCCTTTATTCATTGAGGAAATGGAAAAAATCAGATTAGTAAAATGTTATCAATTTTAACACACATTTATATTTCCCAAAAGACCCTTCCTTTGAAAATCGGACTGAGCCCTAGCTCCTTTGTTGAAGCTAGTAACAAATTTAAATCACCACCTTCAGCTTTGTACTCTCATTCAGCAATGAAGCTGCAATATACAATTTTAAATAATTAGCCCTGTGACATTTAAGCATTTATACAATCAGTCAAAAATTCAAAATTTTGCCAAAAAATATAATCTGTACATCTGTATAGTTGATCTAATCCGGTCATTGTACTACCATTTAAGCTATAGTTTCTTTTTAATTTCTGTAAACAGACAATTACTAAAAATGTATTTAATTATTTTTCCTTTCCAAAGTATTGATTTCTTTATTCAGTATTCGACTATTATTTTATGAAGCATCCACTGATCTTTTTTTTAACTTTAATTGGGCTGACCATTTGTTAAAATATCTCCAACACCCGTTCTTCTAAAACTATTGTTAATCTGGTTAAACAATTTTGAACTATCACTTTTATAAATACATTTGTTTGGCTATGATGTTTACTGAGAGTGCTCAACTTTCTAATTATCTCTTGCTCTTTGCACATCATCAAACTTAATTAATTGTTTTCTAAAGCTTTATACCTACTATATACTGTATAAAATTGTGGCTGTTAGTTACAACATTATCATGTTTGCATCATCAACTTGACTATTTCATTGAATGTTTTGAAGGTATGAACAATTTAATTTGTTAAATCGTATGCAGAAGAGGTTGGTCGACTGTTTACTTACTTTAACTGCAATTATTAATTTTATTTTATAAGCTATACAAACATACAACATTAACTTGAATTATTACGATCAGGTGTACTGAGAGTGTTTTTTCCTAATATGCAAATATTAGCAAATATGGGCACATTTACCAAACATTTTATTTTCCTCTTTTAGTTTTCACCAATGGAAGTGAACATTTTGGCAAATTATAACTGTTTTTGCTCTGAATGTAAAATTTCCAAAAGACCACCTGAAATATGAGTATTTTTTATTGTAAAGGCGGGTACATTGTTTACCACAAGCAAAATAACTGTGTAACAAAATAACTCGTGTAAGATGAACAGTCACAACTCATTAGAAATATTTAAAAATTGTTGTCACATTCCCTTCTTAGCTAACATTTATATTTATAATTATTTTAAATAACTAACCCTTAGTTACTAAAACATAAAATTGCTATATAAAACTTTACCTAAATTTGTTTACTGTTTATAAATTTAATGTTCCCATTGTTTTTGGGTATAAATGAATCTGCCTACGCTTTATATTTTTTAAATTATGTTTTGAATGCTATATTCAGCTAATGCCATCCAGTAATCATTGTTATTTATTTAACTACTATTTTTATATATATGATTATATTGGAAGAACTATTATCATAAACTAAGATTGAGTTTGCCTAATGCTAATTAAATGTTCCCAAAAGAAATTTTCAGACCCTTTTAAGAAAATCTAGTGTTAAATACTTTAACTATATGAAAATATTTGGTTAAATATAACCGACCCAGTAAACACATAATAATTTGTTAATATAGATAATAATCATTAATAAGATACATGTAACTCCATACACCTTTTTATTTTTAAGACATGATATTGTTTGTAACTTGTTATTTATTTTATCAATTAGTATTATTTATGAGACTTGAGATTTATTTAGTTTCCCGTATACAAGATAGATTTTATTCTCAATAATGTAAACATCAAAATGGGTCGGCAAATTTTAAAAATGATTGGAAAACTATATTAACAATTGTTGCCTTTTCATTAGCAGATATTAGCATATATTAGCATATATTAGCATATATTAGCATATTAAATTTTCTTAAAATTTGTTAGTGAAAAGTTAACTCACAAGAAACAAAGGTTTCTGACACTCAAAACTGTACATACAACTTACATACATCTCACATCTCTCTTTCTATATCTACTCGATTTTTGACTATATCAAACACAATTTTGGTCAATTACTATGGTTTTCATTGTCTAAATTTATTTAAACAAGTTTCACTATTGAAATAATGTATGCATACAATTTATAGATTAAAACATATATATACACAATAGTAGGAGTGGATCCTTTGAATCCGGAAGGGTAATGCCATTTCAAAGGGGGAAAACATAGTCATTATTGCAAAAAATAATTGTATTTATTAAATTTGAATTTTTTTAGATCTATTATGCTGCGTATTAATATTTGAGTCCAATATAATAAGAGGCATATCCAGAAAGAAACTACCATATGGCTATTTAAAGAAAGACTAACATTTTTAAATAAATTAGTTTTATTTTTTATCTAATTCAGTATATCATTCTACTTTAAACATAATCACCACCTAAAATTGAGGCATTTTCTTGTAACCTGGCATAAGATTTATATACCCTGTTCATAGAAGTTACCTGTTTGTGACCAGGCCCCGGGCTTATGTGGTTGGCGCACTAGGCATAGATAGCTCAGATTTTTATAAGCTTTTCTAACTATTAGTAGCTATGTTTTATAACTGGAAAAGTCACACTGATTAGTGAACCCTTAGGTTATTTTGATTATCTATTAATAGACTCTTTATTTATGGCCATAGTAAATAAAAACACATTTTGATTGTTTTATAAGTCTTACTTATTTTTGAACATCAATACATACATTAACATAAACACATACACACAATAGAATAAAACTACATAAACTGCAAACACCTGGGCTATCGTACAAAGACATTAGACAAGGACATTATGATCACTTAGACATAGTTGATGAGGTTGGAATTGATGTAAAAAGATTCTATTTTTGACACTTTTCTTAATAGTTCTACTTCACCATTGTATTTTTAGCAGCAAGCTTTTTGAACTTGGTGCCACTTAATTTCCTACTCATACTTAAAGATTAAAACATTGAAACAAGTCACTTAAAACACATATAGAAACACTAAAAAGAGGTTAGGTATGAAACACTTGACAGTGAGTGTGGGAATGAAATGTCAAAATTGAGGGTGAAACACCAATGTCAGTGAGTGATCTAGGAAGGCAGACGAGAATGAAGGTAACTAAGGTTAGTTTGCATATATATACATTAGAATGTGTGGTTGGCAGGAAATCGGCTGATATACATATTCCGCATTTTAGGAGCAGAATAAACGAAACAAAAATAATAGTGTAATTTTGTCACTTTTTAATACTTGTGTAAATAAAATACATATTCTTCGACTATACTCCTCTAAATTCTGGTGCCCTGAGCATTTGCCCATTCTGCCCAGTTATAAACCAGGGCCTGTATGTGACTCAAGCTAGTTGTCAACACACCTTTTTTTCATTGTCTCTGTTGAATTTCTCACCCGCTAAAATTTTCTTCAGCTGTAGAAACAGATTCAAATCACTAATTGCCAGGTCTGGGCTTAAGAGGAGTGGGGTGACCCACCATTTCCCAGTCAAATGAGTTAAGCAGCTGATGTATCTTAACATGTGTGAGAATGCTATTTATCTTGCAGTATTACAAGTTCTGAACCCAATAGGCTCTGCCATCTATTCTGTATTGCGCGCCACAACTTCCTTAGAATTTCACAATACACAGATGCGTTGATCATCATGCCTTGGGGCATAAATTCCACCAATAGAATTCCATGCCGTTTCCAGAACATGGTACACATGATTTTTCTGGTAGACAGGGTTTACTGAATGTCTCGCATTTATCGGAGCCAATATGCGGCCAATGAATTAATTGCTGCTTGCTCTCTGATGTCATGTGGGAAATCTAAGTTTCATCATCTGTGACATTCTTACTCAGAAATATATTTTTCCTGGTACTGCTGCAAAAATTCCAAAGCTGATCCCATGCTTTTTTTTTGTGATCTTTAGTGAGCATTTTCGGTACACACCTCAAAGACAGCTTTTTTTTAAAAATGGAGATGATCTTTTACAACTTCATACAATCAAGACAGTGAAGTGTCAGAAAATTCCACTGACAAGTCAGACATTGTTAATCGTCTATTCCTGCACATTTTTTCATTTACTTTTTTTCAACATATCTATGTTGATTTGGGACAGGTGGCTGCTACACATTCCTTCTTGAACATTCTCCCTTCATTAAACTCTCTAACCCACACTCTATCACCATACCTTCAGTCAACACACATTTCCCTCTTGTAAATATCACTAAACTGACAATGAATTTCAGATGGGTGAATGTTTCTCATGTTCAAAAACTTTATTACTGACCATACATCACATTTTCTGAGCTGATTGATTGTCTTAAACATTATTAAAGTGATGTAGTTCACCTTAAATTAAACATAAACTCAAAAAAATTGTGTGTCCAGTTTGTCCTTTAATTAAAAAAAATTACTATGCATGCACAATTCAAATTTCACAATGAATATGTGCAAACAGTACTTATTTTCTGGATGTTCCTCTTATTATAGAACAAACCTATCAACTAGACCCCAGACTTTTATTTTACCTATAATTTGTTATAAATTCAAGTTATTACAAAAATTCTACATAGATTATTTTTTCTATTACGGCTTAAGAATGAATGCAAACAAAATGATGATGGGGGTGTCGGGGGGAGGATACTGATGTAAGGTTAACATTGTGTACCATGTTTTTTAAGATTCATACGTAAAATAGTATTTAAGATTCGAATTTGAGAAAAGGGAATTCAAAATTTAAAAAAACACAATGAACATTGATATGTTTTATTAATTTACAGCTGAAAAATATAATTCTTTTCCTTTTTACACTTTTGATAGCTTAACCTTCTACAGATTGATAAAATCACTGAATAGTGACAGAAATTATTTTTCATTAGAGCCAAAATTTACTTTATATACCTAATCGCTCAACAATCTATTGTGATGTATAGTTAAGTCAATTATGATACAAATTTTTTCTTTTCCTATAATTTATATCAGTAGTGTAATATTAGTGTAGTGGCTCTAGGATGTATTTTTATGAGACCTATTGGCCCTAGGATGTGTTTTTATGAAACCTAGTTACTTTAATCTTCAGTTTTGTTTCTTAAATTAATAAGAATGCCTATATTATTTGGTGTGAATATTTATCTGTGGGGAAACTCTTTGTGATATATATTTTGAAAAAATCAACCTAGAATTTTGCAGAACTATTTGCATAACAGTTACTGAAAATGTTTCATGGCTCAAGTGATTAGAGGACTTTACCTTTGAAACCCACCATTAGATAATGCACTAATTGTTTTACCACTCTTCCATTTATTTAAATATGATTAAAACTACTTTTGGAAACATAAATCCAATCCAGGTTCTTTGGATTACATTTTTTTTTGCATACATTTATAATGTTTGGTCAATATAAATACTTATTCCTATTTCAATTCTCATAATTTTACTCATTGCACAGTAATTAAGCTACTCCAATATAAATATATGTAGGTCACTAATCAGTCATCATTGTTACTTTTTAATTGCCTTACAAAACTAACTGGTATTTTTGAAACTAGTCTTTTATGGCTAAATGTTAGCCGAATAGGAAATCCTGAAAGCAATATTGCCATACACCCTAAATTTGTACAAAGTTTGGTTGAAATCCTTCCATTAGCTGAAAGTTTGACCTTTATTTTATAAGTTAGAAAAAATGCTAATATTAGGGATATTTGTTGGAAATGTAATGTAGCCATTATAAATTTGTTGGAAATGTAATGTAGCCATTATAAATTTGGTTGGAAATGTAATGTAGCCATTATAAATGTCTGTTTAATCATGTATGGCAGGACAACATATCTAAGGGGGCTTGGTAGGTTGTATCTTCCCCATGTTAAATTTAACACATTTGAGACCCCTTTTCTGGTACCACTGGAGATTTTTGGCTGTAATTTTTGTGTGTTGTTACTTGGTACTTTATTATTATTTTAACAGGAGTTTTTCTAAAATAATTTCTAAATTTTCTTTTAGATTTTTTTTTTTGTGATCTAATTTTTCTAAGGAAAAAATCAATTTAAAATGACGGTGAGCACCCATACGCTTTTGCATGTGTTCTAAACATTCAATTTTTTCGATTGTGAAATTGTCTCCATATGCCAAATCTTCTACCACTCTACTGAAAGCACTGGAATCCCTATCCACCAAGTAATATTTATACTTTACATTATACAAAGGCTCAGATCTTCTGAAAAATTATTTAGCTCCCTTTACTTCCATTGCTCCAATGGACCCAATAAAATTGGTTGTACAACTGTCTTCATGGACACCCTTGAGCTTTTCTTTACATGTACAGTAATATGTAATGTAATATAAATATCAAATGTATAAACAAATTTATATGAAACATCACAAAGGAAAAAAATAAAGTCTTAATCTAAAGTTAAAATGTTTTAGAAAATTAAATAGTGAAAAAACTCGTTTTTTTGGAATACCAACCTACTGAACCCCCTTAAATTAGTTGCTACCCATAATGCATTGACATGATTTTTTTTAAACTCTAAAACTTTACTATATATATATTTATATGGGTTGTGTGAATTTGAATTTTCTTTTTCTTTCAGATAGAAGCTATAGCTTAGCTTTTTGTATATATTTACCAAAATAATTTAATTTTCTACACTTAATTTTATGTGTGTTAATATTTAGGCATTTTATTAAAGAATATTAGAAATTAATCATTTGTGAAAGTTAATTGGATATGTATATTTATCATGTATTTAAGGTCAAAAGATCCAAACTTCTGATAGATGTATTAATCAAGCAAGCACTGATTATAAGTATTATGATTAATATTATAAGTCTACTAGTTTTAGCGGTTCTAAAATAAGACTAACCTTTAGACACACTACAGAATGTTTTCTTTATCTCCCACCAAAATGAAGTGGTCTTACCAAATTGTTCAAACATTAAAACTGTGTCCAATTAAACTGTTACCTGTTCTTTATGTTTAAAAGTGACCATTTTAATCCATGTCAAATTAATGGAAATTCATAATAAGTAATAATCTGACTATGGCATTGTGTTATATATTTGACACCCTTAATATTTAAATTAATGCCTCATGTGACTGTAATCCTATTTTAGACTGTTTAAATCATTATTATTATTATTATTATTATTATTATTATTATTCTCTATGGAACATTTTGTCTTCAACTCTGAAATCAATATTATTTCTCGAGATTCAAAAGAATAAACTGTTTCATTAACAAGGTTTGTTAAAAAAAAGAAGTTTTTATTTTTTCATACTTTTCACATCCATCAAAATTTCAATAGAAACCACCTTTTTAAAAAAACTTTGATAACAAATAAAATAGGAAACATAATATTGGTTTAAATTTTTTAGTTTGATTATTTAATGTTTTTAAAATAATATATACTCACTCCAATTTATGATATTTTATGTTATATTAAGTTTTGCTATAAGACTGTTTTTCCATCCTTATTATAAGTAAAATTCTCTCATATCTGAAAATCAATAAAAATGTATTTTTATCCATCGTGTCTGTACTCTATGTGTTAATTTTAAAACATGTCCTTATATTGATATGTAGTCACACACTGTTTAGTTTAAGTGTTAGAACTCTAATAAAATTATCAATAAATTTAACATTTGTTATAACATCTTCATATTTTGGCTTTATTCTTACTAGGTACGAACTAATCAATCCCCCAGTGTATTAATGCAGGTAAAGTACAAGTAATTTGAAATGCCCTATAAATGTGACCTAGGACTATTATTATCATGTGTGCTAAAAGCTTGCAAAAACAACATTAAAACAAATAAAATTATTTTAAAGACTACTCTTTTAGGTGACTGTATAACAGCTAGGAACACAATTATTTTTATAAGCTAATGTCTCATATGCAAACCTAACTGCGATCCAATTTGAGTACATATCCGTGTCCAAAAACTTTACACGGTTTCTTGCAATATAATCACTTTGTGTGGTAGCGTAATAGACTATTTGGATGGAAAACAGTTGGAGAACTATTGGTCAGATCATAACTATAATTATTTATGTAATTCAATAAATTAAAGCAGGGCCTTAATGTACTAATAAAGAAATGTAATAGTACAGTGAAAAGTAAAATATATTCATCAATATTTTTTACTAACATGTTCAAGCCCATAAACGTCTTTTGTCTTTTATGGTTGATATATACAAACTTCCGTGGTCGACTATGGTCAATTAAATAAAGTGATCAAAACAAACTCCGCAAAACCTTTGTCAAAGTTGTTTAACTATGTAGTTCTTAGCGTTTAGTTAGATGCACTTTAATCTTTACTTTTTTTTTATTTTCACATAATACAGACAATTTTTCTGTTTTTTTTGTTTGTTTTTTAGAATTCTGTCAATATAGCTAAGAGAAAAATTGATTAAAGGATTAGTAAAATTAAAGATAGTAGAATTTTTCTTAGACCAAGCTTAGATGAAAATAAATAGGTGATTAATTAGTTCATCCGGATTCAGAAAATGAACTAATTCCATCCAATATGTAAAGAAGTGAAGGTGACAGTGATGATTTCATTATTGATCTCATCAGTCCACCAGATTTTTATCCACTTCCATTCCATTTACCCTTTAATGGAAATCCGGTTGTAAATGTGATTATTAATTTTCCTAAAGAGTTTAGACATTTTGTACATGAATCCAAATGCTTGCTCTTTAAATTTGTTGTGAAATTTATACAGGCCCAATTTTCACTAGCACAAATGTTTCTTCACACTAATAAGTTAACCCAAAAGTGTGTACAAATATTTAGTACATTTTTGTAAACTTGGATAGTTTTTGCTGATACATACATCCATTAATTTTTCTCAGAAGCTATTGATGTAATGAAAACATAATTCTTTAGTTAATAATTTCTGTTTCCAGTATTTCACTATCCATTTTAATTAAAGAATAAATATTTTCTACAGTTGCTTCTACCTAAATATCTGTAGAAAATGAGAAATTCATAAATAAAATTACACCAAGTTTTTGGAATACCTGGAAAAATGTCTCACACACTGCAATAAATTTTTAATTTCATCTATATATCTATTTGGCTCATAACTTGTAGAATAATTTTTTAATTGTGCTGTCATATGTTTAAAATAATTAAAGTTCTTACCCTCAAACTCAGACATGAGGAATTAGACCTTTTGTTTGTAAGCATTTATGGAACCTATCATTTGAAAATCAATTTTACTTTGCCTCGTAATTCAACATTTAACCCATTAGTTTTCGATATCATTTCTCTTTTAAAGCTCAGTCTAATAGCCAAATATCATCTTCCAATTGCTTGTATTCATCACCTTTAGAAACAATAAATACCTTGATTTTACTTATCAGGTGTCTGAATAACTGGAGAAATATGCACTAGATTAACTACCTAACATCTGTGTACATAATTAGGTCAGCATGTCCCTCATTATCACTTTCTTCTACATGCATTTTAAAAAGCCACCTTGGGAGACCCCATCTTTAGGATTTTAGCACATAATGCCTGTTCATGTATGATGTAATAATATGACAAAAGTCGAGAAAGTCATTGCCAATTTGACAAGCACTAAACTATTACGACGCCTCGTCATTGTTGGGGCTTTATTAGAAGTAATTGATACAAGCTTAAAAATAGACAACTGGATATTATTCGCAAACTTTTTATGCCGGAAAAAATGTCCTCCTCTTGATCTATTACTTTAAGGCCCTGCCGACCCTCTCTGGCAGTATGTTGAGCGTTCAGCTCTTAAAATAGATGGCGTTGCTAATGTTATACAAACTGGTGGATTCCAGCTATCAGGTTGGCAGAATAACTGGTTTGTTTAAACAATTGGGAGGCTGGCTGACCGGTAATCAGTAAAGGCCACAAACAAACTTTTCCTAGAACTGATAGAGATAAAAAGTGTAGTGCAGGACCATAAAGTGTGTAGGCGACCAAGTTGGACCAAACGTGGGGAGATAAAACGTCAAGATACAATCACACTCTCGAGCAGAAAAATTAGCTTATCCATCCCATCCAGCTAGACGCTTCTATCTGGGGGTCCAAATCCTTGATGAGGGTATTTTGGGGAGATCTTATTCAATCATTTCCTTCCACTCTCCCACGCAAATGTGGGTATAGTTTCTTAATAATTATACCTTCATCCTCACCACCCCAATATCGCAATTAATATACATGTATTCAGCCCAGATGGGAAGTAAAACGTGGTGATTTTGACTAATAACATGTGATTAGTTGGTCAGTTTGAATCCCAATACAGTTGAGGTCTCTTAGTTCTAAATCTTAACTAGATGTGAATTAACGTAGGGTATGATTCGGAGCGCAATTATCCCTTAGCCTGTGTGAAACCTGAAAACATAATTTGTACCAGTATTTCACGAGCTTTGATTAGTTGTGTACTCATATTGATAGATATGGCCCAAGGGGCCATCCTTAAATTACGTAGGAATTTTAGGGGGTTGGAGAGGGAGGTTCAGTATTTCCCAACGTTTTCTTACGAGGGGTTGGGAAGTCATAATTTATCTTACGTAACCCTTCCAGCTCTTCATGTAATAAAAGGACATACATATCTGTTATCTTGCAAAGTATAAACGGTCACTTCAAATGTTAATAATGCCCCAGAGGTAAGTTAAACAAAACCAGATGAAAAGAAAGTCTTATAAATGCCATCACTTTACACCAAAATCTGCGTTAATTGGTCCATCAGACTTAACTACCATCATAAAATATTTTATTATTCAGAAAACTCAGTGCTACATCACGTATCTGCGGAGGTACACGTTCCACAATTTGGGAATCACTTCTCTATAGTCTAAGCCAGACGTTCTCAATGGGATGCCGAGGCACCCTACGTTGCAGGGAGAAAATATGAGGAGTTAATAATTGAGTCTATATAAATATTGTACTAGAAAAATATGTTTAATTTAGTTAATATTAGTTTTATTTTTTTTAAAAGATACAATATTAATTAAAATACAGAGTATTTTTATTTTTAGTACGTCATCTACTTATTGTTTCCTAAACTCAAAACACATGGACATAAGGCTGTTTCATACAAAAAATGGCTTGAAATATAGGGAATGTATCAAAATCTACTGCCCTGAAATAGAAATGGAGAAACAATTTATGCTCTAAAAATAGTATGCTCCCATTCATACGGCACATAATCTCCCATACCCGTAGTTTCATAAATGTAAACAATCAACCCCCTAGACGCAGTTCCCCGTTTTATCTATAGAACATAGACTACTAAAATTCAATTCAAATGTCCCAACAAATTTAATACCTCTAGGCCAGATTATTTCATTTTGAACCAGAACATGACACACCCAAACATATTCATATAAAAGTTACAAACAGAGTTTCCCAGCCGTCAATGTATCACTATGTAGGGGGGAAAATCATACTTCACCACGATAATTATTTCAGATATGGTTGGAAACGAACACTAAGGTCACAGTTCAGTACGTAAACGAGCTGTCGTGAAATTAATATTATAAATATACATTCATTTATTTATTTAATTTGGTATTAGAGCCTATTCCATTTTTAAAATCTTATTTAATTTCACAATAATGTATCGAAGATAATTAAAATATAGTTTGAAATCACACCTATACAAAGGAATAAAACTCATGTCAAGGTGTAATTTACATTATTATATTCAAATACATACCCGTGAAAGGCCTTGGATCCATCCCAAATAATAATTGCACTTTACTAACCTATAAGTTAGTTACAGAGCTTATTACAAATAAATGCCTCTAAGGTTAACTTTGATTAAAAATGTATAGCTATAGAAAGTAGTGTCAGCAATATAATATACGAGGTGTGTTCAAAAAGAAACCGAACTTTTGAAATCGCCCGCCAACCGGCAGAGGGAGCACGCTGCGGCTACTGAGTGCACGTAGTGGCAGGTTTAGACAACAAACTGTCATTTGCCGTGTTTCGCTCTGACCGTTATTTGGCGAGTTACATCCTCTGAAGTGAGCATGTGTACAAGCTGTTCGTCGGATTAGTGCCAAAGTGACAATGAAAGAGCTTGAAGAACAACGTGTGTGTGTGAAATTTTGCTACAAACTTGGCAAAACTTTTACAGAGACATTTCAATCGCTTAGCCAAGCATACGGGCCATAGATACAAGGCCTAGCAGCCGGGTCATGTTATTGAGCGGAGTAGAAACAAACTCATGTCATTGCTTTATAAATCACCTTTTTAAAAAAAGTCTTAAACTATTTTTTTCAAATGAATATCTGGGGAGGGTAGTGATAAATAATAGTGTATACTTATTTTTCAAAGAAAAAATTATTTAATATAAAATTACAAATAACTCATTTCTAAAGATTTTGTCACTAACTATAATAACCTATACGAGAGAGTATGCAGCTTACAATTTTGTCATAGCATTTATTTGCCTTTATTAGTAGGTAGGTAAAATAAAAAATAACTCAAATTTAATGTGCTAAATTTACCCATTGTGCTTTGATTAATTTTTAAACTTTAAAGCCTAAAGCGGCAATAAAATATTGAAAAAAGCAGTTTAATTTCGAAGACTAGAACAATTTTGACTATAAATATATCTGTTATTTTTATTACTGATATCACAGCGTCATACTACCTGTTCATGTTATATGCATATATGATAATCTAATTGGGTAGTAACGAGGAAAGAAGCATTTGACAGGTTATCTACCAGCATTTTTATGTAAGGAGATGGGGAAACAATTTAAGAAAAGCTACCCTCAGTAGACTCGACCAGTATTTGAAACCCTAGCACTCCGCCAACAGCAGGCCAATTTGATACTAGAGTGACGCCTTAGACCACTCGGCCACTGAAGTGTGTATCTGTTATTTAATAAGGTACTTACAGCTTTCAAACATCTATTGGATTTACACAATTTTCCAGAAATAAATGTTTTTGGGAATAATATTTCATCCTATTGGTAGATTTTGACTTTAGTAATATCTGCATGGTGTCAGTCTGCAAGCAGACTATACCAATTGAGAGGCTGCCGTATTTTGGCGAAGATAGTGGCAACATTTTTAGGTTGAGGGTGCCGTGTGGTCAGCACAACGAACCCTACAGCCTTTTATCTAAGTTTTCTAAACTGAAGCGTTACTTATTCATTCAAGTAGCTCCTCATTTGTCCTCACGAGGTTGATTTTAGTTCTGTTTCAGACCCACTGCTTTGCAAACAGATTTGGAAGCACTGGGGATTGAACCTGAGACTTCGGGATTTGAAGCCAGGAAATGAGACCACTATTCCACAGAGGCAGTTGGGTATCAACTACTTACTTACTTTGTGGCATAGGGAACACAAAATTTCATCAACTTTAATGGTTTTAAATATATTTTACTCATCATCGGCTCCATGTCGTGGTCAAGATTGCTAAAGCGCTATGACTGAGCACTGAGTGCGTAAATTAATCAGCTCTAGTAACTTTGCTAGTTCGATTCCCTGTAAGGTTGAAATTACTTAGTACTAGCGTGATACGAACTCGACCAAGGCACAAGAGATTTTGAACATACTATAAGTGCGTTACAAAGTGTTAGTAACATTTACTTTCAGCTAAGAGATTAAAAAAAAGTACTTGAAACATCAGAATAATCTCTACATTGTTATATAGAAATATTTATTCGTATCTTAATTTTGATATTATTTATACAGTTAATAAAATAGTATCGCTACTCAACCGTTGTACTTAAATTAGTAGATACAGGTAGCCTAAACTCCGGAATATGCATACCATTAAAAAACTTACCCTTTATGACAAGCAGTTAAATAATCAATTATATCTTTTAGTTTCTTTGTGCGCCCTTTCTTCCATCGACCCATGCTTCACAAACTTGTTATTCACGAGTATATACAATAGTATTGTGTAAATACTTTTCCACCTAAAAATTGATACAATCCATTGGATCTTGTTTGAAAGCAAAAAAGTCACATTTTGTTAATTATATAAAAAGTAATCACCATGGGTACTTATTGTTCGAAATTTGATACATTTCTTCTGAAAATAGCACATAAACTGCGAGAATGCAACAGGTTCAAATTAAAAGTAATCACATTTAACAAGCTAATAAAATAAAATTAACATCTTCATACTTTGACTACCAAAAACTTCTTTGATTAAGTTTTTGAAAAATAAAAGTCCAAAGAGAATCAAATCCTAGACTAAAATAAATATAGTAGATAAAAAAATACTGAGAACGTCTCCAAATTACATTTACGGCCAGTTTCATAGTCAAATTAAGTACGCCTCAAGTGCGGCGCTACACTAAGTACATGGCGACACCTACCTAAACCAAAATGGAATGGTCCAGTTTCCTATGCGAGAACGGCCCATTCCATTCGAGTTTAGGTAGGTGTCGTCATGTACTTAGTGTAGCGCCGCAACTTGAGTCGTACTAAATTTGACTATGAAACTGGCCCTTAGACCCTATTTTATTTATTATAATAGTGGATTAAAAATTCAGTGTACAGTAGTTTTCATATATCCTGAATATTAACCCAAATTTAAAAATACGTTCAGAAAGAAAAATAAATTATTTATTAAATAATATGCTATAACCAAACACTCTAGTTTAATTGTACAAAGAAAATAAATACATTTATTAATAATTTTTGTTTTACCATTTAAAATGCATTGAAATGGAAACATTTTAACGAAAATATTTCAATATCTATTTTTAGCAGGGTTTGAAAATTCCATAATAATATGAAAGATGCCCAGCTATGTTACTGAAATAAATAAAAAACAACAATGTTGAATTATTACATATTTTTTAAAATACATTTTTTTTGTTTAGTACCGTGCATTTACGGGTAGGCTCAGCCTTAAGAAAAATAATTGTTGGTGGCTATTCCTTCGAGGAAAGGTATTGAAAACCATTTGAATGACTATGGTTACCTGAGATTTTATATCAACCATGTCAGTGGATTCATCTATTTGTAAATAAAACGCTGAACAATCTTCAAGATCTTTTATATCTGAACACACTTCGCCCACTCACCATGTAATAGTGTTTCTCAATAATTGCATGTGAATTGTAAAGTGGTCGGGGTTTTAGGCCCTTTGTTCTCAACCATTTCATTTATAAAATTATATTAATTTGCCATTGTTTACATATTAATACACTCAAGATACTGAGAGTACTAAACTGATAAATACATTGTTCTTTTCCATTCATCTAGGCCTAATTATAATTCTCCTTATTACTATCAAATGGTTAACTATAAGAAAGTTCGGGATTTTATGGTAATTATAAGTTATGTAAATCATAAAGTTGTAAGCAATATATGTTTTAAATTTCAATTCAATAACTTCATTTTCAGACCTTTAAACTTTTAATCTAATAACTCTTCATTATTTAAAGTCTTTGTTGGACAAATTAGAGTCATCCAAATTTCTTAATTTTACTTTTCATTTTAAGCATCGTGCAATGTATTAATAGCTGAACCCGGAAGCTGGGAGATGCACCTGTGGCTTGCACGTGTGATCTTTCAGGGGAGGGGGAGGTTTTGGCGTGGACTCCTGGCCAATCAGTGCCTTTGGTTGAGCGTCTGTTTTTGACCTTATGTGGAAGGAAAGCGTCAGACGCGGCACTGGCCGGTTAGCACTCAAAGAGTAAAGACCTGTACTCACTATTAACTTATTGTAACGTGTAGAGACAGTCTCGAGATGGGGGAAAGTAGAGGTAGACCAGGTGGCTAAATAATTATCTTTAGCAATGCTGTAACTAA
>CABFVX010006527.1:0-39175 GCA_902151425.1 Timema shepardi
CTTATGTGAGCTGGTTTGACCCATCACTAGTGCTAGCTCCGCAGATTCAAATATAGAAACTATGACACCTTAAACTTGCGTTCTATTTGTCTGAGCTGTTTTTTTAACTAATATTTGACTCTATTGCTATCTATGCTATTTTTCCAACTAATTATCTACTCTATTGCTATCTATTAGAAATATTGGAACTACATTTTTGATTGGTTCTATTTATTTTTCTAATGTTGGTAAAAACTGTTAGTTTATTGTGGATGTGGCAGACTTCTGGGAGCTCACTTCATTACTGTTAGTCTTTAAATTAATCTATTTAATTTTAATTTTAGTTTGCTTTTAAGTTAGATTATTATTCTCCAATAAACCAACGATTAATAATATTACATGTCAAGCATCTATATGTGTTAATCATGACTTTTTTTTGTACATTGTTTTGTGGAAGTGTTTTTGTTGCAATAAAGCCTTTTCCCCAAAAAATAAGTCCAAATACTTAAATTTATTGCATTGTGAAATTCCCTCATATTCGATATGTGTGAAAGTTTGCTTCGGGTAACTTCATTAGAAGATGTTCAAGATGTTTTTAGTCAAGATAATCTGGGCATAGTCATTCATTTGCAAGAATTGGGGCTACTTCGTAAAAGGGATAATTGCAGTCGCTGTAGACGAATGTTGCGACTTCATAAAAACTATCAATTTAGTTTAGGGTATTGTTTTAGGTGTGCCTCGTGTTCTCGAATTGAGTCATTAATGATAGGAACTTTTTTCGAAAATGTACATATGCCAATACGTTTAATAATCATATTATTATGGTTTTGGTGTTGTCAAGTGTCAAGCCGTACTGTTAATAGAATATATAATATACGTAGAGCTTCGGTCTTGCAATTTTATCGATTTTTCAATGACACTTGTTCGTGGAAGTTGTTAAAGAGTGAGGAGTATTTTATGTTTGGTGGACCAGGGGTTGTAGTTCAAATCACTGATTTAATTTCAAAAAGAAAACACAATAAGTGTAAGCCTTTGCTTGTCCCTGAACGTTGGGCTTTGGGTATATTTGATACAGAAAAGCGTCGGGGTGCAATATTTTTTGTGTCGAATAGGTCATCTAAAACTTTGTGTGAACTTATAGAAAGACACGTTTTGCCAGGAACAGTAATTTGGACAACTTGCTGGAAAGGGTATGTTGCTTTAAGACATTGGAAGTGTGTGTCACCATACATTCACTGTACATCTAATAAGAGAAAAAACCTGTTTGATCCAATAACAGGAACATACACTAATAACGTGTTAGTTTATTGGTCTAAATTAATAAGCTTTTGTAGAAGGCAAGAAGTATTACGATCCAAACTATTTCTCAAACATGTTGATAGGTTTATGTGGATGGACATATTTGGCAGTTCTCATATTGAAGCATTTCAGGCATTGCTACACAATATGGCAGAGCGTTATTCTGTGACTTAAGTAAGTTTTTTCTTTTACTTTCTACAGACCTTAAGGTATCCTACCTATTGGTTTTCATATTTCTATATTCTTGTTGCCTAATTGTCGACATGTTATTACTTAAGCCTACTTACTACTCTAAAGCATTAGGAATTTAGAAGTTCATTGGCACACTTACAAAAGTACGCCATGGTTCATTCCATGTCAATTCATCTAAGGCATGTAACCCACCATCTTAAATTTGGATCAAATTTAGTGAAAAATATTTTTGAAAGGTTTTACGATTGTTTAAAATTTCAATAGGTTACAAGTTATTGCTGCGGCCCAAATATAATTCGAATAGTCCTACATATGAAATACCCTTTGTGGTAATGGCAAGCAAAGTTAACAGACAAAAAATTTAATGCATAACCTATATCTAGAACTAGAAAATATGGATCAGTGAACTTTTTTTAAATCTTCTTTCCAAGGATAAATGCTTTTGAGTTTAATAAAGAACTTGTAGCTTGTTGTGGATATGTACAAAACATGATTTTTAAAACACATTTAAAAAGAATTACAGGAAATTTCCAATACAAATGATTCATATAAATTATTAATACAGTAGAGTCTCGGAAACTCAACACTCAATAACTCTACATTCCATATAACTCAAAACACACACATGCACACAGTTGTTGGTGCCAGTCATCACAATCCAAGGTAATTCAACTGTATAACCTCTCAGTTTGTGTAACTCGTGTGGAACAGTCGTGGTGTGGTGTTTTTACAAGTTCTGTGTTTGTTACCGTCCACATCTTGAAAATTTACCTAAAACTTTTGAAGTTGGTGTTATTAGACTACGGACCTACCCCTTTTGCTAAAAAAAACCCTCACCTGCTCACCCATTTATATTTATAAGTACATTGACAGAATTACTATAAAAATCAATCTGGCCTCAGATGGGTAAATGTAATTTTTGGAAAAACCATAAGTTATAGCTGAACTTGTTGCTATAGCTTCTAACATAGAAAAGGTCTGACCAAAGGAAATATTGCAATCATCTTCCAGGGTGTGTGCTAATACTGGAAAAATATTAAGTCTCTTCTTCATCATCATTAATTGTTTCCAGCCTTTGGCTGAGTCAGTTTAGTCAAAATACCTGCATCTTCCTATATCCTTCCAGCACTCTCCCTCCTTTAATTTCTTCCATTCTTCTCCTCTCACACCCGCCTCGGTGGCGTAGTTGGCTAACGCGCTAGTCGTGTTGAGCTCAACTGAGGACGAGGAGATCGAGGTTCGAATCTCGGTCGGGTGAACTGGAGGTTCCTAAATGGTTTTCCACTCTCCCTCCACGCAAATGCGGGTTCACTTCCTCTAATTCATCCTTCCGAATTCCTAATCCATTAGTGTAATTAGTACTTAAAGCGTATAAACCGAACGAGTAGTAAGACGCGGTGCTAAATAATAATAATAATAATCATAACATTCTCCTCTCACTTGAACACTTTCTGTTATCTGCTCCTCTCATATCTTTCTTGGCCTCCCTCCCCTGCATTCTTTTCACACATAGGGCCCCTACTTCATTTTCAAAATTCTCTTCGGCATCCACTATCAAGTCTCTTTTTATTGAGTGAAATGTTGGCTAGAGCAGTTTGCATCAACATTTTAAGACTCCTAATATTTATCATTCAAACACTAGGCCTACTGATAGTTCTAGATTGGTCACCCCTTGAAAACTCCCCCTCTGGTCTGTCTTGTTGAGGACCTGGCAGTGGAAATGTTTGTCTACCTTGTCTATTCTTAGTCTCTACCCCAACCCACTCTCCCCTTCATGCTAGAGGAAGAAATAAATGTTTCGAATACACTAGAATTCTAATGTCATAGTACCCTCTTTATTGTGTTCTTCACTTCCCCTCACTCCTCCCAAAAATCTGTAAAATTAATAAATTATTATTATTATTAGCACCGCGTCTTACTACCCGTTCGGGTTATACGCACTTACGCTAATGTGTAATGGTAGGGTGATTGTGAGATGAAATGGAGGACCTACAGTTTAACGTGGAATCCGAACCACGGTGGAGGCCTGGCATTCCCCACATTCACAAGATGTCTTGTCAGAGGTGAAGGAAGGGTTTGGTAATCAGATAAATCTGTGCCGGGACCGAGGATTGAACCCCGGNGGTAATCTGATAAATCTTTGCCGGGACCGAGGATTGAACCCCGGCCGCCAGCATAGAAGTCCGACACCTTACCCCTAGACCACCAGGTCACCAAAAAATTAATAAACCTGACTGATGTGAGCACTTTGCAAATTCTTATTGCTTATCTTGTTACAGTACTTTTGTGTTTAAGACAGAATGATTAAACTTGGTGGGAAAACCTCTTTTAAGAATGTTTGGTTGTAGAGTACAGTGTTTACAGATTGGCTGTGGCTCCAAATAGTGGATTGTGATACAACTAAAGGACATTGTTCATGGTGAGCAGGGCTGCGGAGTCGGTAGGCTAAACCTTCGACTCTGACTCCTCTACTTTTTCTACTGTCTGACTCAGACTCCTTTATTAATGGAAAATGTATATTAATAAAAAATACTTATCAAAATAATTTTAACACAGTAAATTTGTTATACTTTTTGAATATACATTAAAATACTAAAATAGTAGCATATGGCATTTCATCCCCAACATTTGAATCATCTGGTGACTTGGTTAATAGAACATAAAAACAATATATTTAGTTTATTACAATTTCTATGAGTCAAGAGTCGGTACCTTTCTACCGAATCCAACTCCACGCAAAATTGCTTCAGGCTCTGATTCCATGACTCCGGCTCCACAGCCCTGATTATGAGGGTGTATATTCAAGTGCTAATGACCACGAAGTAGTTTTTAAACCCAAAATTAAACCTAGTTGTTCTGTTCAGGGTTTCCCTGACAAAAATAAAGTTTCTTGGGCGGAAATATTGTGTGCTATTTGTAATGTATTGCCTGCTTATAAATTACACAGTCACAAATGAGTAGGAAACAATTAAATAAGGTAATATCATTTAGCGTAATGAATAAACAAACACACTGCTACATGATGGCAGACTGAATGAAATGGACTGGTGTGTGTCGAATATGTGACAATTGCAAACAGGTTTCATCCAATGGTGTGAGGTGATGGTGGTAGCCAATGAGTGTGCTTTATTTTCATCTTCAACAGGTTAGTTGTTACGTCCGTAACATGTTAAGGGCGGCTGGAATAAGAGCACAACTCACTTTGTTGAGGGTTGTGGCTTGAGTGAAAAAAGGCTTGGTCGGGAACACCAGCTATTTATAAGATTATCGATACCTAGTCACTTAGGATGGGACATGATGGAAAGAAGACAATTTTATTACGTCACCACACATGATAGCCAACTTAAATACATCACATTCCTCCCTCACAATTTCTTGACCATACAGCTCGCAAAATAAATAAGAATACATAAAATAAATAATACAATGCGTGATCACGATTTCCAATAGTCACAATGAAATAGTTGACATTTTAAACACTTTTTTATATAAAAAAATATAGAATACAATACCGGACCATAGTTTTCAATAATCACAATGAAATAATGTAATCATAGGCCTACTTTAAATTATTTACAAATTTAATTTAACTAACTTACAGGTTTCCTACACCTGTTTGGATATCTAGGCTCCTTTACCTGTGGTGAGGTTTAAGCGCTCTGAGATGGGTGTGATTCTGGGCTACTGCCTCTCTCATTAGATTCAACCCTGGGGACGTATCAAGAATGATTCTTACCCTTGGTTACTTTAGAAGGTGTCAAACCTTCCCTACTAGGTTTTGGATCTAACTTTGAGAGATATTGCTTTCTCATACTAGGTTTTATCTCCTCCACTCTAGTTTCAGAAGAAGACTATATACTAATCAATTGGTCATTATGACGTTTCCATGCTACTGCCCCTAATCTGACTAAATAGGCTACTGGACTCAATTGCAGTACAACAACCCGTTCAATCCATTTATTCTTTGCTCGATAGTCTCTGACTAGTACCTGTTGACATGGAATTAGTTCATGAGCTTTACATCTATTTGCTTATTTAGGCTAACATGTTTTCTCTGATTTTGTTCTACATTTTCATTTAAATTAGAATGTAGCAAATCTAGTCTAGTTCTAAGTTGTCTAATAAACATCAATTTAGATGATGTTTCATTTGTTGTACAACGATATGTACTGATTTCCTATAATAACATAGAAATCTACTTAAAGCTACTTCTATATTTCCTTTTTCATGAATAGCAATCATTAATTTATTTTGTTCAAATTCTGCCACATTTTTGGCTAAGCCGTTACATTGAGGATGGTATGGAGGTGTATACTCAATACCATTTGCATTTAAAAAAAAACTTGAATTCTTTTGATGTAATTGGTGGTCCATTGTCACTACAGGATGTTCAGGTAGACCAAACCTCGCAAAAATCTGTCTTAAATAAGCAATGGTTTGACCTGCTGCTGTTGACAATATCTCTAACACCCCAATAATTCAGTATAGGGGCCTATGCATCTATGTTAACAAGATACATCTTATATTTGAATGAACCCATCACATCTACATGTAATCTAGACCATGGTATATTTGGATAGGTCCAAATATGTAACATACTCTTTTATTGATTTTGTCTTTCCAAGAGACATGTTGCACTATTGTTGACCATTCGTTCAATATCATAATTAATACTAGGCCACCAAATCTAACATCTGGCTAAAGATTTCATTTTAATGTTTCCAAGATGACTTGAATGTAATTCCTCTAACAAATGTTTACGAAATTCCTCTGGTACAATAACTTTGTATCCCCACATAAGTATTCCTTGCTCTAATGTTGATTTATTTTTCCTATTAAAATAAGTGGTCAACTTCTTATCATAATATTAAGGCCAACCCAACTTCACATAACCTGTAAGTTTAACTAATTCTGGATCTTTTGTACTTCTCCCTTTATGTCTTCAAATTTTATTGACAGGCTTTCCCACGTATTTCAAAACATTATAAATAACTACCCATACAAATATCATTTTATAATTCATCATTGTCAGAGTTAACAAATATCAAAATCATACCCTGATAGGAAAAGAGCATATCTTTGTAATCTATTAGCTGCAAAGGCTTAACAAGGGTTTATGATTTGTGTATAGTATAAATTTCCTTCCACACAGGTATTGTTTAAATTTCTTTATCTCAAAAACAAGGCTCAAAGCTTCCTTGTCAATCTGTGAAAATCCTTGCTCAGCTTTAGGCAGTGTGTTTGTTAGAAGCATAGACTATTGGACACTCACTTCCATCATTCTGCATTTGTGATAGAACACTACCAAGACACATCACATGCTAATTTTAAGGGTAATTTAGGATTATAGTAAGCTAACACCTCTGCTGACAAAAATTTTTCTTTAATTATTGCAAAAGATTTCATGCATGCCTGGTCAAACTTAAAATCTGTGTTTTTTCTCAACTGACGATACATAGGACACAGTATCTTGGGTAAGTTTGGAACAAATTTCCCATAGTTATTAACTAGACCTAGAAATCTCTTCAGTTGTTTCACATTTTCCGACTTAGGTGCATCTAATATAGCCGCCACAATTTTGTCTTTGACTGTTTTTAACCCATTTTGGCTGCTTTTAACCCATCTTTATCTAATACAAACCCTAAATACTCTAAACTCATAGAAAAAAAAACTTACACTTATTTTTTATTATTGTAAGAACCTTTCCACCTAAATGTTTACATACCTTTTGAGTCAGTCACAATGTTCCTGCATGTTCCTACCAGTAACCAAAATGTCATCTAAAAATACAATTACACTACTTTCAACACCTGTAATGTTTTTTTCATTAATTTTTGGAACATATTTTGTGTTGGAGAGATTCCATAAAGAATCCTGTTGTACTTAAATAAACCCTTGTGATTGCTTATAACACAAAGTTTCTGAGATTCTTCGTCTAACCTAATCTGTTGATAAGCATGACTTAAATCCAGTTTACTTTTCTCCCTTTTGTAAAGTAACAAATAATTCTTCTCTTTTGGGAATAGGATGTCTCTCCAGTTTTAGACTAGGGTTTAAGGCCACTTTTAAATCTCCACATATTACATTCTCATAAGTACAGGGACTATTGGTATACCCCATTCACTACTAGACAAAGGAATTAATACCTCCTCTTACACTAAGTGTTCTAACTCCTGCTCTACCTTTTATGAACCCTTCATGGTGGTGATAATAATGAAAGCATCAGAGCAGTAGCACAAACACATGTACTTAGGTCTTTTAAACTCTACTTGAAATTTAACTTGGACCTTACAAATCTCATAGTGGACCCCTAACCACTTGGCCACAACTCCCACATAACACGTCACTACTTCTAGTTATCATATATGTCCCTAGTAAATTATGAGTATTTATACATTCAAATATTCATTACATTGAAAAATGACACCTGGACATGGGAATAAAACCCAAGACCTTTGGCTTATTATGCCAATGCTCAGTCAAAGATCCTGGGTTTGATACCCATGTTCAGGCGTCATTTTTCAATTTAATGAATGATATAGACTATTTAGATGCAGCTATAATAGTAACTGACAAATATAATTGTTTCTATTTGAACCATCAATCAACATTAAAATGTTACACCATTGGGCACACAAACTCGTTTGGTTTATCGGTGACAGAGTGTAAAAGACTGAAGCTGGATGCCCCTCGTTGGAATGCCATTTGTAAAATACAGATACTGGATGCCCCACATTGGAACGCCATTTGTAAAAGCCTTAAATACTAACCCTCGTTGAGTACGCCAATTGTAAAACATGTAATTTAAACAATAAATATTGGACTAGATGTTGAAATAAATCTGTCCAAGAAATGAGAACAACTGTGTTTTGCTGTCACAACGACAATTTTATTTGTCCTTAAGTTGTTTTGTAAATAAAATAAACCACCACTTAATATTGTAAAACACTTCCATCTCGTCTGCCGTAGCAGAGTAGAAAAAAGAGAAGACTGACGCGTCTAACCAGCTAGCGTCCTCTCGAGTCGAGCTGTGTCAACCCAGACCACTCCTTGCTTTCTTTCCATCGACCAATAGGGTTAGTTTTTATATTAGCGCGCATTTAGGAAAACAGATGTGCTACTCTGCACCTGCTATTTGTTTACTGCGTATTACAACATGGAAGTAAAAACCTTGTTTCTGACACATGCAGTTAAAATAAAAGAAAAAGAAACATGGCAGTAGTATAGAAAAGATGACTTTACTTTATTAACTGAAAAGAAGAAATATTAATATATTTACTTTAAAATATGATCGCGAATATTAAAAAGACAGGAAAAATCGATATCATTACAAGAGAGATGTGTTTTGAATCCCTGCTAGGTGTAGTGACTAGTGAGGTATTTTCTCACAAAACTATTTCCCAATTTCCCTCTACTCAAATGCAAGTACATTGTCTCTCATTTCCACTTTCCTCATCCATATCCTTTCAGTGTAAATAGTAGCCCATGCAAAAGCCTTGATGGTTAGCAGAACATAGTAAACAAAGATAAATATTACAAAATATGGTAGCTGTAATTTTTTTAAATGCTTTCTTTTGCTTGTGGCAATGTAGGCCCTAAGTCCAAATGTATTTTTAGTGTCAATAATTAAAATAAATTTTCTTAAGAAGATCACTTTATGGTACTGGTAATATTTGTGAGGATAAATAAAAGTAAAAAATAAACTTGATGTAGCACTACAATTATTTATCCTTGATAATGTGCACATTTTCCACTTCTAAATCTTAGTTACATAATGATTTATACATTAAAATGTGGCTCACATTTTTTTAAAGAGAGGGACTTTTTTTATTTATTGTGTCTGGGATTTACATCTTCTGATAGTGTATTTTGTTTGATTAATTTCCAGGCCTTCGTGTTTTATGGCTCTAAGTTTGGCCTTGGTCTTCCTCTTCTTTGAAACAGCCCTTGACTGCACAAAGAATCTCCTAAGAATGTTCCTGCTCTGTCTCATGAAGTGTTGTTCTCTTTCTTCAACTACTCGTCCACCTTCAGTCGATACAGCCATCTACCCCTCACACTTCAACACTTATACAGTTTGGGGTCACTAATGGGTAAGTTAGGTCATGTGTGCGACAAGAGAACCAAACTGTTCAAGATTGGGTACAGACATGTTCAGCTCACACTTCAATACTTGGACAGTCTGAATACACTAATAAGTAGGCATGTCATGTTTGTGACAAGAGAAACAAACTGTTCAATATTGGGTACATACATGTTCAGCTCACACTTCAATCTGGATACACTAATAGGTAGGCATGTCATGTTTGTGACAAGAGAAACAAACTGTTCAATATTGGGTACATACATGTTCAGGTCACACTTCAATCTGGATACACTAATAGGTAGGCATGTCATGTTTGTGACAAGAGAAACAAACTGTTCAATGTTGGGTACAGACATGTTCAGCTCACACTTCAATCTGGATACACTAATAGGTAGGCATGTCATGTTTGTGACAAGAGAACCAAATTGTTCAAGATTGGGTACAGACATGTTCAGGTCACACTTCAATACTTGGACAGTCTGAATACACTAATAAGTAGCCACGTCATGTTTTTGACAAGAGAACCAAACTGTTCTAGATTGGGTACAGACATATTCAGCTCACACTTCAATCTGGATACACTAATAGGTAGGCATGTCATGTTTGTGACAAGAGAACCAAATTGTTCAAGATTGGGTACAGGCATGTTCAGCTCACACTTCAATACTTGGACAGTCTGAATACACTAATATGTAGGCATGTCATGTTTGTGACAAGAGAACCAAACTGTTCAAGATTGGGTACAGACATTTTTAGGTCACAGTTCAATCTGGATACACTAATAGGTATGCATGTCATGTTTGTGACAAGAGAAACAAACTGTTCAAGATTGGGTACAGACATTTTTAGGTCACACTTAAATACTTGGGCAGTGGCGTCACTAATGGAGAAGTTATGTCATGTGAGGGGTAAAAGAAACAAGATGTTCTAGATTAAGTATAAGGAAATAATTCCTTCTCTTGATTTGATTAAATTATTAGTAATAAATATGTAATGGTTATATCATGGTCAACATTCATATTGGAGGTGTGCTTAGATAATAGTCCAAACTTTTATGAAATTCCTAGTTGTGTGTCCTCGTCGGGTTTCAACTTGATGGTCGTGTTTGCCAACATTTTTACATCAGAATGAAAGGTGATATCATATCTCTTTTGAGTGAATACTACTACCTGTGTCCCCCACTTTCATCATTGCATGACAGAAACTAAAACTGGGGTAATTTTGGTCCCAAGTTTGGAAAGTCGTTATATATGAATTAAGAGTGATGAAAAATCTTATTAATCACAACAAAACTGCTTATACTTCTCAAGGTTTCATTGAAACTTTGAAAAACTCGTTAAAAGGTGGTGATTGTTAACTATTTGAAGAAGTTTCCCCTAAACTGAGTCTTCCTAGAATGATGTACAGTCATTTTACTCATATTTTGTGAATAGAAAAATAATTGTGATCCCATTTGATAAGCTCTTGTTAAGTTAAAATATGTATTGCGGAGGGCGAGTGGGGAAATCAATGATTCAGCTGGGAAAAATTACCCCAGTGAATCTGTCAGAAATTCAAATCCAGGGATATATCAGAAATCTATTTCAAGGAGAGACCAATTTATTATTAAGGCTCACTTTGTGGGATGGCCAGGGATGGTGAGGTTATATTTGTGTTTAAGGCAGGATAAAGTGCTATGATATGGTTCTCGATGGCTCAACACTATTTACGTTTTATTAATTAATCCACATAAACATAACGTTTAGTATGTTTCTTTCACTGACTATATTTCACTGATTTTATCAATGTTGTGGTTTGTTGATAGTCCTCTCTATGATGGGGACCACATTGGGTCAAAGGATAATGCCCCTCACCCTTCTCCAGTCTCATGTCTAAACATTAACCATATCAACTGAAATCCAGTCTATTGTTGACCTGACACCTTACACTGTGTATCCATTGACACTATGTTAGGAGTAGAACCTTCTCATTTTCACTATAAAGAATGAATAAAACTCGGAAAAATAATAATAGAACAAGCGAAGACTAAACTTATAAACTATTGAAACTGTTGTCAATAACTCTTCAAGAAACTGTTTTTTCTCATGTATGGTATCTTTTGAAGAAAAACAATAGTTCTAATGAGTTGTTACTTTGTCAATATTAAAAAATGAACTTAATTGTTTATGACCATATTAATAACCTAGCTTTAAAAGTTGATATATGCTATGTTCCACTATGGGAAGTGAGAAAAAAAACCAGAAATATAAAAACTTAGTTTTATTATCACTAGAATTTTTGTATCACTTTGTTTTCTGACATTTATTTGAATTATTATGTGGTGCTTTCTTCGATAAATGTTCACATACAAGTATTTAGAATAAAGCTACGGCCATGTATGATCGCAGTAGTGTCTTGAATTGATTCTTATGAGGGTGGCCACACTTGACGACTAGCGACAGATTTTAAAATGCTTTCGTGGGCGGTTTCAGGTCGCAGCGACAAATACACTCACCTTTATTTCTTATGGAGGTGGCCACACTTGCGTTCCGGTCGCAGCCTGTCGCGATAACACAGGACACTTGTGTGGGTTTGCTTGCATCATCCTTGGTTAAAATGTCGACCAATAAGGTGCTCGGGACCACACTATCACTCCTCCTCTAAGCATTTTCACTAACCTCCTTGCCAACTCCCTAGTGTTTCCCGCCCGTAGTTTGACACTCGGTAGAGCACGGTTCTTAGCAATGTTTGATACCGAGCTATTTATAAATGATCACCACTGTGTAATCCGAAACATTGAAACTAAGCAAACAGGGATATTAGATCCAAGCTCTGGATAGAGGTCGCAGTTGCAACAGGGGAGGGTTGGAATGAATTAAACAATGAAGAAAGAAATGAACAAGGGAAGAACTTCTTAATTATCATGCATAAAATCATACAATATACAGTATACAAACTAACAATAGATTGAAATGCTTGGCAAGGTCTTGGAGTGCAAAGGTTGTTTCCAAACATAGTAATTAATCCCACTGTGTAAATAATATTTTTTTAAATACCGTTAACATAGCGATAAATTGCATTTTATCATTTTATATATGACACAGAAAACATTATTACAAATAGGGGTGTGTTCTCAGGTTTTTTACAAGTGTGTCCATAAGTACGTCTATGCATATTAATGGGGTGGACACCGTATTATATATATTTACGTTTCTTCTTTATATAACTATATACTACTATGGCTAATAACCCATCTTCACGCCTTGGTGCCATGATAACTGGTCATAAAACGCGGCGACCCGGTCGCAAGCGTGGCCATAGTCTAAAACAGCTTATTTTTTACTTTTAATAATTTATTTGCAAGGCATTTGTTTTGTAAACCCCGCTAATAAGACTTATAATTATTATAGTTTGAACATTTATTTAACTAGCTATACTTTTTTTAAGAAACCTTCTTTTTTAACTTTTATGTTGATAATTATATATGGAAGTGTCTAGAGAAAAGAATGCTAGGAACAGAATGATAAGCACAAGCATAATATTATTTCACATTGAGAACACACATAAATTTCTTATTTGTATCAATAAACAAAATGGAAACTAGCTGCTATTCGACTAAATCTTGACTTGCGTCTTATTCTCTCCAAATTCTGAGGAGTGAGTAGCCTAAAAGAAATGCCAAAAAAGCTTAACAGAAAGAAGAGGAAAATGGTATATTCTTTAATATTAATTAGGAATGAGAACATAAGTGGAGAGACAGCAGACCATAGCTATTGGTGTGAAATTTTCTCAAAATACAATATAAATTTACTTATCTTTGACAGCACCAAAAATGAATGATTTCAAATTAAAAGTTTGTGCTATGCAATTTTAACAAATCAAAATATTTAAACACTTTGTGTACAACATGAGTATAAAGTTTTAGATGAACTGACTCAGTTTATTTTTTTGAGTGTTTGGCAATATCCTATTAATTAATAATTATGTAACACATCAAGTTGAATCATGGGTAAAAAGGGCTCCTAAACATTATATCTGCACAAGGATAAGGATAGGTGTAATTTATTATCACATGTGTGATCTACTTTATACCTGCACATTCAGTCAGCCTTTCCACACTGTCACAGAAATTAATAAAACTAAATTGCCTATTATCATCATTATCTTTATTATATTGAACCCTGTTCCAAGATGCTGCCATTCAAATTCAATTTGCTGAAATGTTTATTTCTACTGATGCTTTGACGAATCATAGGAAGCCAATTGTTTATGGTTATAGGAAAGTATTGACCAAGAAACATGTCCATGCTCTTTAGTTTGTTCTGCATTATGACAGCATACAAGAGATAAAGAGCAAGTAATAAATATATTTTTCCATACGATAAAGAATAGTAGCTCTCATTTACCCGGTCCACTACAGTTGCACCGATATCGTTTCTCTGTATTCCTGGGCGTCTTACCACATCATCAGTAAACAATTTAAACACATATTCCCAATTTATGGGAGTTGTAGAATATATTCTTAAAATCCACCCTTTTCATCCTTTTTCTTTTGATGGTTTATACTAATGATAGCCAGTAATGACAATAGGGTTTATCGCATATTGGACATAGTTTGTGTGCATTTCTAAATCCTCTACTATCTAGGCCAGGGGTCCCCAAACCTATGTCTTTTGCGTCTGCCCGACACTTTTTGACCACAGCAGAAAAGTTCTTGACTAATAATTTTAATCTGTCACTTTTCTGACAAAAATCAAGTTTTTTCTTATCTACAGATATGCTGTTCCCTCCCTCTGGTTCCTCTTTCTTTGCCGGCTTATTTACAAAGTGTACTTTTACTCGGAACCACTGTAGTTTCAAGCAGAATGGTTTTGCTTTTTCCTAATCTCAAAGACCTACCCCCTTCCATCATTCTCTTCTCATTCACTAATACAATCCAAATACTTCCTATTTCCTTTGTAAATATCTTGGCATGGGTCTACCCAGCTTTGTTGCCTGAATAAACACAGAATAAATATATATTTTAAAAATGTACCCAAGCATCAAAATGGTGGTGAGTAGTTAAGTAGTTCCTTGTGTCTTTATTTTGGTCTTGTTAAAACTGTAAATAAAACAGTATTTTTAAAATTTATTGTTTGTCAACTTTTAGGGGGTTGAACCCCCTTCTTACCTCTAATGGCTACAGCTTTGAGTATTACCCACAACCACATGTAATGCCACAATCGCTGTTGGAAACTTAACAAGCCAGTTGACTGGCTGTTGAGGCTGACCTGAGCCTGGCGAGAGTTAGTAAATTTGCCTTGAAAAAATAATTGCTGCCCGCCGCACTACCGTTAGTTTTGAATGTGCTCTAAGGTACAAAAAGGTCAGGGACCTCTGATCTGTGCTATATACATAATCATGGATGTATAGTAAAGTTATGACAGCTAACCTTCTCTGTAGTTTAGTGGTTAACGTTCCTGGCTACAGATCCAGACTCTCGGGTTCGATCCCAGCACTTTCATATTTTCTATGAAGCATTAGGTCTAGAACAGGCTCAAACTCGGCCTCACTTAATTTGATAAACAATTTATTTGAATTGGATTTTAAAAACCAACAACATATTCTAGTACCGGTACTGTATTACTAACTTACAGTACTTAAGTTGCAGCAGAAGGGAGTGTGAGCAATTTTACAGTTTTTATAGCCTTACTTTTTTTGCCAAAATAATTCAAACATTTCTCCAGTAGCAATGCAGAGTTTAGTTTTCTGAACATGCTTATATCAACATATCTTGAATATCTGTCAAGGGTGTCCTAGAACTCTGTCAAAACTTTTTAAATAAAGAGAAAAAGTTTTGACAAAATTTCAGGACACCCTTGACAGATATTCAAGCTCTGTTGATATTAGCATGTGCAGAGAACTAAACTCTACATTGCCACTGGAGAAATGTTTGATTTATTTTGGCCAAAAAAATGTAATGTTATAAAATCTGTAAAATTACTTGTGCTCCCTTCTGCTGCACCTTAATATTAATTGATATTGAGATGTATCAGTCCAGGCTTTAAAGTAAGAATATATTACCGAGACTAAATATTTTCTTAAATAAATCTAAACTATTTTTTTAATTTTGTCATCACTTGAAAATATAATAATAAATAATTAGAAGCACATGAATGAGAAACTTTTTAGTGAAAAATTACTGCCCAGAAAAAAAAGGAATTATCATTCCAGGTAAAATAAGTACCTAAATGATATTTTACTCAATTGATAAATGGTAATAAAATCAACTAGACCTACATAGTTTTTTATTTATATTTATTTTATGAGTGACTGGGTTTATTGTTGTGTTAAAACTATGAAGCTTTCAATTTAAAACAAATAAAAGCTATAGAGCTTCACTTAGACACATAAATACAAATTAAGACCCTTTAATTTGTTGAGAAATGGTCTTACTTGGATTCGAAACAATAATCTTGTCATTTTAAATATAGTTAATCAATTGTACTATAACCATGATTGTGAATGTAACATAATCCATAACTACCACATATTAATTTCTCATTCTTATTTTGATGTTTATTTTTCTGCCTTTAAAATATTTCTAAGTCATACAAGTAAAACTTGATCATCAATAATTCAAAATGCCAAATAACGTCTTAAATGAAAGATAGTGTAAAATATTCACATCATTCTTAGTTAAGACGCAGCAGATTGCTAAAACCCTTGACACCATTTCAATCGGAGCTGCCACAGCTAACACTGCGGCTTGTTATTGAAGCCTGTGACTGTAGTCACACTTGGTCGGCAGAGACTACTCGCTTGCCTTTCCTTGAAAGTCTTTGTCAACATTCAATAAATGTACTATAATTATATTAAATATGACTAAAAATCATATATATTTTAAAAAAAATTAAGTTTTGGGAAATGATAAAATACACATCAATATAGAAACTAAAATACAGTTTTATTATCACAGGAAGTTTTATATAGCTATATTTACAGACATTTATTTGTATTAATTGGTGGTGCTTTTATTTAACCCTTTATGATAAATATGTGCATAAATGTATCTGGAATAAAATATTTTTAAGTTTATTTTTGTGAAACAATTTATAAATGTTACAACTTAAATTAATATGACAACTTAACATCATTATAGTATAACCAATTCCTTAGCATCGCTCATAAGAAAAACCTTTTTTTAACTTGTATTTATGATAATTATACATGGACGCATTTGGAAGAGTGGTAGGAACAAATGTTGGGACAAGCACAATTTGACTTAACAATGAAAAGAACACACTAACACAAAATGTTCCTATCAATTAACTAAAAGGCAATTATCTTGTAATGGAAACTATCTCCTATTACAATAAACCTTGACTTGGGTCTTATTATTTTATCAGAACTCTAAAAAGGAGTGTTTAAATGCATAGTTACCTAAAAGAAGTACCAAAACAGCACAACAGAAAGAGGAAATTGTATACTTATTAGAGTAAATTAGGAATGAGAATGTAGGTGTAGACAAAGCAGAACTTAACCATTGGTGTGAAATTTTCTCAAAATACCATATCAATTTACTTAGCTTGTCAGCAACAAAAAATGAATAATTTAAAATTAAAATGTTTGTGGTTTTCAACTTTAACAAGTGAAGGGAACAGGGGCAAAAAAGAGGGAAGGTTACATTACACACATCTTACAGAACAACTTTTATATCTCAAACCACATACAGACTTCATCATATACATTTTTTTTAGTTTAAAAATGAATTAGACCTTTTTAACCATAATCTAAGGTGTATTAGGAGGGTCTCATGATTGTCTAACAAATGATATCACGATATCACTTACTCACTTTGAATTAAAGTTAAATGGTCCTCCTTTTCCCCCTGTACCCTTCATTAATCTAAATTCTCATACATTTTTTATACGAAACAAAGAGTTTTAGATGAACTGACTCGGTTTAGACTGCTTGGTAATTTTCTATTTATTAATAACTATAATGCATTAAGTTGAATAATGGCTAAAAGAGGCTCCTAAACATTATGTCTGCATGCTGCTAAGAATAATAATAGGTGTAATTTATCACATGTGTGATCTAGATCTACTTTATATATCTTCACATATAATTAACCTTTCCTAAAAATCTGGCTAAAAATTTAATAAAAACAAATTACTAATAACCTTCATTATATTGTACCCTGTTTCAAGAGGCTGCCACTCATACTGAATTTGCTGAAATGTTTATTTTCTACTTCATTGTTGAAACCATTGTAGGACAATTGTTGAAAGTTATAGGGGAATTTTGACCAAGAAACATGTCCGTTCTTTCACTTTAGTTTGTTCTGCATTATGACAGCATGGAAGAGATAATGAGCAAGTAATAAATATATTTTTCTATACCATAAAGAATAGTTTTCTCATTGACCCTGGTCACTCCTCTGTATTCCTGGGTGTCTTACCACATCATCAGTAAACAATATAAACCCATATTCCCAATTCATAGGAGCTGTGGAATATATTTTTTAAATCCAACCTCTTCATCTTTTTCCTGTTGATGGTTAGTTACATAGAATAAGTCTGAAGCACACATTTCATTTATTGTGGTCATGCCCGCACAGTGACATTAGACCACAAAGCCTCATACTCTGAACGTTTGCTCCTGAGTTATAAACTCTTTGTTTATACATAAGCTCTTTTGTATATTTCACTATAGTTTTGCACACATTTATAGCTCCATTATAAATCTGTAATAGTTTCCTTAATCTTCAAGTTTTATAAGCGTTAAAATCATTGGATTATAATAAATAAAGCATTTAAGGAAAACTGTCAACTCATTTCATATTTGGAATGGCATTTATTATATCCTTTTTTTATATTGTTTTAAGGAGCCTGTCAAGAATATTATTGATAAATTTGTGATATAGAAATTTCATTGGACCACATTTTTTTTATTGTAGCTTAAGAATATCACTAGATACGATACTATTTTTATATTGTCATTCCTCCTCGAAGAAGGAATCATATGAACATGTCAGGGGTGGGAGGGAATGCAGTTCACATCCTTCAACTACAGATTTAGTTGGTTTATTTGTTTAGTTTTCTGTCTCAGCATCTTTAAGCCATTCCATCTTCGCTAGTTTAACACTTCCTTAAGCATTTCCTCCAAGCAATGTAGCAATTGTGATTCCCTTCAAGAGGTAACCAATAAATGTTTGTTCATTGACATCAAATTTAATTATTACAAGTGTTCATTTATTATTGTGTCAGCCATAACGTATCTGTTCATTTCCACGTGTGTGTGTGTATATATTATTTATTTAAACTAACCTTAAAAAGGTTTTCCTTAAGTGTTTACATACTATGGTAAAACATACTGCTAAACATATTTTGGTTAATACTAGTATTTAATTCTAAAGGCAATGATTAAGTATTATGTCAAGACTTTTGTATGTGTGTTAGTAGATTATTTTCGAATAAATATATAAATTTGAAAATCACTTATGAATATAAGATTTAAAATAATATGTTTTATTTTTCTCATGTTTGTACTCAAATGGTATAATGCAGATTTATTCATTCTTAGCTGAACTACTTTCTTTTGGAAACTTATGTTATTAAAGATTTGTGGACAGACTGAAATCACAAACTTCAAAACTTGTATCAAGAGTTTACACTAATAAAAATAAATGTGTCACATACAACAAAGCTGCCAAATTTGTTTGTCAAGCTTGACAAGTTTGTTAAAACAAAATAGGCGACATCATCCATTTCTAATTTGATCCCTTATCACAGGAATGGCTTGGTTACTAAGTTTTCTTATTCTTAGTTAACAAATAAATGAAAAAATGCTACAAGTAGCATGCTCTTTCTCCTGCCCCCCTTTGACTTAGTAATATAAATTCATCTTGAACACAAAATATTTACTAGAGTTGTAAGCTCTTGTTTCTAGCCATTTACAGAGTTATTGTTAGATAGCTCATATATTGATATCATTGTAAGAATATTTTTTATAACTAAACTAAAATACAAAGAAATAGTAATTGCCTAATGACTTAGAAATGTATGAAAACATTTTGGAAATACTGTAAAGTAACGTAATGACGGTAATAGGAAAGGAAGTCACCCTGAAAGGATAATTAGGCTAGTTCTTGATAGAAAACCAAATATACTTCTCTCTTCATTTCTCCATACTTTTCTCTTCTGATCAATTTCGCAGTAACTGTGTAACTGATCAGAAAATTGAAATGGGAATGGCATATGAAGAAATAAAGAGCAAAGGTTTTTTTTATCAATGGATAGGTCAACTATTATTTCAGATTGGCTGTTTCCTGTCACTTATGTAACATTTACTTTAAGGTGTACCCACTTAGTTTTCATAGATAAATTAAAATACGTGTATTTCCCAGCTCACACTTTTATCAATTTAATTAATGATTACTGTTAATTGATTATTAAGATCCAAAAAAAAGAATATAAACAATAACTAGAGTACTCGGTAAATAAAACAATAGTGCTAATATAAAATATTCACGTGCTCAAAATGGCCTGGTAGAAAAATAGGTTATTCAAACGTGTGTGTATTTGTGGGACAGCAATGCTAAGAAGGAAATACAAAGCATGTTTACAATATATTGAACTTAATGGTGTTTCTAACTGCTGTTTCTTGACGCAATTATCCATACCAAATGTTGTACTATGTATAAAACACAACTCATACAATTAAAATGTATGCATTTGGTAACATAAATGCCAACCACAAGCACCGTTTATGTATTTGATAAATTTAAATGGTCAACACTTTTGTATGTGAACTTTGATTGATGTCTAACCGTGGACACGGGAATAACCTGTCTAGCTAAATGGTAGAGCATTTAAACAAAGAATGTTCTGTATTGGATGATTATGTTAGGCAGAGTATTCTCAGAATCTATAACTACTATAGTTACATGTCAGCTCGGAACATTTTAACAAAGTGCAATAAATATAATTATAAAGTAAAGTTATTAATTTATCAAAAGTGCTATTGACAAACACCATTAATGATGGATTGAATATATACACTATTATAATTGCTAATTATGGTTATAGCTGTATCCAAATATATTTTTTAAATTGAAAAATGACAGCTGGACACATGAATTGAACCCAGGACTTTTGATCTAGTACGTCAATGCTGTAATGATTTACTCACACCTATTACAGACTCTGCCTTAAAATATGAGTGAAGAATTACAAGACGACTCCTGCATAGATCAGTGGTTAGAGCATTGGCATACTAAGCCCGAGGTCCCGGGTTTAATTCCCATGTCCAGATGTCATTTTTCAAATTAAAGAATAGGAAACACCACTAAGTGAATAACACAATAATGGAAAATACCTGTACATTGCTGACAATTTCAAATTAATTGTGTCCATAATACAATTACAAAACTTTCAAGTGCAATGTGTTAATAGAGGAAACCCAACTCTTGTTTTTAAATGTTTCCTCTACATATGACTCATGTGATATAAGTTACAGATATGGCTGCTGGTTAACACTAGCACACATACAAAAAATCAAATAATGCTCTGTGGCTATCAAACATTTATTGGAAAGAGTTAATATTTATAAATGTTTAAGTTGCAAGTTAGCTTAAGGTTTACCACCAAAGAACACCATTAACTTAGAAGCCTACAATCATGTTTATCAAAATAAAGAGGCAATACATTAGAAAATATTTATGAAAAATACATTTTTGAATAATTTGACATTTTACGATGATTGTGTGTGTGTGCAGAGAGACACTTTTTTTAATGTATATTCACTATGTCTAGTGGCACAGAAAAATAGCATTTTAAAATTAAATTGTTTGTATATTTATTTAAAAAAAATATAGCATCCGTTATCAATAATTATATATATTTAAAAAAATGGAAAATTTAGAACAAGTGAATGAGTTTGTGTGTATCTAGGCAGAATGTTTTTTTTTTAAATATAAGAATAGATGGTGAAATCGACAAACAGGTGAATGCATCTCAAAGAGTAGTTGGATGTATGTGGACTAATGCAAAGAATGAAGTATTATTGATAGAGGCAAAGGGGTGACCTGGTGGTCTAGAGGTAAGGTGTCGGACTTCTGTGCTGGGTGTCCGGGGTTCAATCCTCGGTCCCGGCACAGATTTATCTGATTACCAAACCCTTCCTTACACCTCTGACAAGACAACTTGTGAGTGTGAGGAATGCCAGGCCTCCACCGTGGTTCGGATGGATTCCACGTTAAACTGTAGGTCCTCCATTTCATCTCACAATCACCCTACCTTTACTCATTAGTGTAAGTGCGTATAACCCGAACGGGTAGTAAGATGCGGTGATAATAATAATAATAATAATAATAATAATAATGATAGAGGCAAAGATGGCAGTATATAAAAGTGTGCTCTCGCCAACATTGTGTTACGGATGTGAAGCGTGGGTTTGTCAGGAGAAACACAAGAGCAAGGTGAATGTGGTTGGAATGATATCTAAAAAATGTATGTGGGAAAACTCGTATAGGTTGAGGAAAAATGAGAATAAGTCGGGAATTTTGTAAATTTAAACAAAAAAAACACAGGAAAATGTTGTTTTACTCAAAATATGAAATATAATAACTATAAAAAAATCCAAGCCGACCAAAATTTAAATTTATCCACATCAGAAATGTCCAAGAGCACTGATTTATTTTAAGTACTCTATGCCATTTATCTATTGTGACAGCCATCTTGCAGCTAGGTCAGGCATAGTAGTGGTGGATACAAATTTAAAAACATGTTTATTTAGATTTTAAAACTTATTACTATTCAGCATAAGTTAGTGGCAGAAGGGGAGAGGGGTGATATACTTTTGAGTCGGTAATTTTAGGAAATTATCTGGGGAAATTATGAAAAAAGTTAAGAACTTCATTGGGCTCAAAAATCTAAAAATTTCTGAGTTTATAAATCTATTTTTAAATGTGCGGTTTGAAGTTCGAAATTTAAGTATGATCAGATCTCCAGTAAAAATTGTTTACTGGCTAACAGAAGATTTTTGTTTACAATTGTTCTTTGATCTGCTTTTGCATTGATAAACTGTTTACTCAATTCATATTGACTTTTGGGTTGGAGATTTTAATATCAACCAAAATATATTCTAACAAATAAAAAAAAAATGTGTAGGGACATACGATCTGCAATTTTTTTAATCACAAAAACATTTATCTTTTACTTATAAAAACTTTTTTTTTTGCATATCATTCCATTTTCTTTACTAAAACCAAGGTTTGAATTTGGAAATATTTTTTGAAAATCATTCACAAAAATGTTGCTCTTATTACTAATGCAATTTTTATGTACCACTAATTATATCCTTGTTTTTCTTCAAGATATTGCATTTTGAATCCAACTAAGAAAGATCTTACACTTATATAATAATCTATAGTTGTATCTTTAATTCTAGTTACTAAAGATATATTTAAAACCTTGCATTTTAAATAGCACCTAACAGTTTTTTTCTTTTATCGTATTACATGTTAATGTAATCATATAGACACACAGTTTTCTTAAGTTAAAAAAAATAATCTATATTAATTAAATAAAGAGTTTGTTTGTTTGTCTCTCATGAGCATTGTGCAATATCTGCCGCATCCAGACTTCTGAAATTTTAAAATTTGTAGGCTATGCGCTTGTGTGCACCTCAAAGTAGGTATTTCACACTTTTGATTATTACTTTTTTAATAAATTAAAAACCGGGTTGAAAGCAATAAAATATAAACTTTTTTCCTGTTTGTATCAAAGTAAATCGTTTCTCAAGGTAACAATGCAATACAATGTGCTGCTACCCCAGGTACTTCCGCTAGTAAATAAATAAATAACAATAAAATATAAGTAATCTTTGTATTTATTTGTAGGGATTGTTAATATTGCTGTTTATTTGCACCTGGATTGTGAAAATTCTTTGAACTATTATATTAGTGTGTTTTTGGGTTAGACTCCTATACATCTTTGTTTCAAGTTTACCAAATGCATAAAACTTTCTCCTGTTATAGTGCCTGCTTTAGTCTTGAATGATTTGGCAACAGTGTAGCTAGCATACATTTACATTGATAACATTTAGTCATCTAATATATATACAATTCATTGGAACCATCCATTTTGGCTTATTCAGAATAAATGCTTAAAAATGACTAAACAGGGACGTAAAGTAAGAAATAATACCTAAAAATTTAAAATGACAACAAATGATCAAAATTTGACCTGTAAAATAAGCATTTCTACAACTAAAAGATCACAAAACAAGTTTATTTACACATAAGCTTTGTTTATTTTGTACAAAAAAAAGTTACTAAAATCCAGGCCCTGATAACAACAACCACTTTGTGTGTGATTTTTTTTAATCTCACTTCATAGATTAGAGTAATTTTGTTAATTTTTCCATCGTAGTTATAAATTAACTCAAACAAATATATTTTGTTTTGGCAAATATTGCAAGTGAATGTTTTCAACAAGAAATTAATATTTAAAAACTACAAGGAATGTGAGACTTACTGTTCATTCACAAGTTCACTGAAAAATTAGAGCAGAACAGAAACATGGTCACATGATGAGCTCAAAGCCAATCAAAAGATTTCTGCATAAGCTACACGGAGCCGAGTTTTAATAATCTTAGCTTTGTCCACTTGTAACCATATCAAGATGTTCAAAGTGTAAAGATTGTATTCCTATAATGTTTTATCTTTTTATTTAGTTGAGGTATTTAACATGCACTTTCTGAACCAACTGATCATATGAGCACACAATAATTTTCTATCAGCGAAATCAAAGGGCCTACCTTCTAGAGTTCTTAGGCAGGAGAAAGACTGCTTTATTTCCCCTCCAAAGTAAGTTGTGCTATGGAATTTTATCGCTCAAGGAAAATCCGCCGACCCCGGATAGGATTGAACCCATAAGCACCAAGTTGGACTATTTCCATAATGATTTGTGTCATCATCAGTATACACAATTTGACATGGTGATAACAAATTAATAAAAACATAGTTTATCCACTCAACAACAAGAACTTATTGGCAATCCAAAACATCATCATGGGTCAATAGATGTTTCTTTGGGTGTGTGAAGTGAAAAGCCAATGAAGCAAAGGGAACTTTTTGCTCTGCACTCAAGCCTCGGTGAACATGTGAATCAGTCAAACTGCCATTATTATCATAAGTGGTGCACCCTTTTCAACATTAATGTTGGACTAGAACTATAATATATTTTGTGCATATGTTAACAAGTCTCTTAGTTATTGTAGAATTTAAATCCACTCACAACACTTGCCAAACTTAAAACAGGAAAGCAGAAACTATGATTAGAAGATCCAACTAAAGTATTTTAATATTATTATTTCTTAAAAAGTCTTAGAAACTATAAATTATTAACAATATTTTCAAATTATTCACTAAATTCTTTTTCCTTAATAGAAACTCTTTTCACATTGATCATCAGCTATAAAATTTATATGTAGGTGTTTCAATCCATTTTTACAAAATATTCTTTGGTACTAATTTGTATAACCAGATTAGAACTATCTTTGCTAAAAATCATAGATAGTTAACTAGTTGTGCATATACAATATAATACATAACAATGAATAGTTCTGAAAATAAAATTGTTTTCAAAATATATTGCTATCAACATTCCAAAGTATGTTTACGCTTTGGTTCTTATTTAGTTATGACAGCTATTTACCTGTAGATTACTCAAATGTGTATCATATTAAATATATTTTATTATTATATGCAGTGTAGAAATAAGCACCTTAGTTGAGTTCCCTTATAATTTTATGCTATTTATAAAGCTTATTTTTTCTAACAAAGGTAAATGTATATTTTTGGAAGAAAGAAATATACATACATCAGTTTTGATAAATCAAACAGTCATTATTTTATTCTATAAATCACTTTGAAATATTTTGGTGCATATTTATTTTCTTTACCTACTTAACAAAGGGCATATTAGAAAAGAAAACAGCCAAGACCCTTTGCAATAATAGCAGACCATTGTGCTTATAATCTACATTATAATACCGTATTAAACTCTTATGAACTATCAAGATAATATTAAATAATATAATTTATGAAAAAAATATATAGCTTAATAGTCACAGTGTTAAGATAATTTTAATTATATATATATAAAATTTATACACTGCACATTGTTTTTACCAAATAAAATGTCTACTTTATTTAACTCTTAAGGTACCTTTTAAAGCTTGCTATATGTTTTACTAGAGTAACTAGAAGTTCTAGAAAAGAGAAAATATACTATCACAATATAATTAAGTCACTTCTATCTTATAAATATGGCACTTTGCCGTTAAGTCCTGATTTTACACACGAGAATACTTTGAAAAACTTGGTGTTTTAATCATTTACAAATAAAAAGGTTAGTAATTTACTATATCATTTTAAACACACTAAGATAAAGTGTCCTCAACAGGGATTTGAACCTTAAACTTTTTTTGTTAGCACAATCTTATTCTACCGACTGAGCTATCCATATCCTAGATGTCCTTTTCTCTTCCAAGAATATAGTTTAATTGTTATAGGATGAATCTTTTAAACCAATAGCTCTTAACTCTTTTTTTTTGTACCACAAAACCTTTCTCAAACTAATTGTTTGATTCCGTCAAATAAAATGAAAAGGATTACAAAGAAAACCAAGTATAATGAAATACATTTATTAATGTATTTTTATAAAAAGTTATTTTTTTTTAGATGAAAGACCTGATTCACTGACCATCACTGATCTCCCAAAATTCTGAACCTGGAATATTAAAATAGGGCAGGAAGGGTGGGTTGGAACTTTTTTTTAGCATCGCATCTTACTACCTGTTTGGGAATATGATAATGTACTAATTATGCTAATGGTTTTAAGGATTAGGAAGGTTAAATTTATAGGAAGTTTACCTTCATTTGTGTGACAGGAGCATGGTAAACCATTTTGGAAAAATCACCTTCAGTACACCCGACCAAGATTCGAACCTCAAGCTCTCCATCATTGGCTGTCTAGTCTACTGCGAGAGTAGTGCATTAGAACATGTGGCCACCGAAGTGGGTTGGGTTGGAACATTGTGCTTGAAAAAAAAATGGATAGATAAGCTGGAAAGCTGAATTTGGCAGAACGGTAGAGAGGTTGCCCCATATAACAAGAATAATCTAGAAGGAGGATCCAAGAAATGGGGGAGGGGGGGGAGGATCAAGGATATCGCTAGAAAAGCTTTGAATAATAAATACTAATATAGACTTTAGGGAAATTTAGATTTAGAATTGTATCTCTGATTTCATTAAGACTCTGGAAAGCTCAATGGGTAGATCGGTGCAGTAGTCCAACAAAGAAAGTCTCAAATCACCCTTTGGCCTAATTTTTTTAATGCATCATACCAGCTTAACAAAGCTATCCATATGAACATATGTAACTGAAATATTTTATATGTTCTATTTTAATTACATATACACCTATATATAATTACTTTAAACCAGGATAACTCAGCTTTATAATTTGGAAAGCTGTAAATTTATTGCCTTAATTAATATAATACTATTTACAAATTAAATATGTATTGCTTTAAACTAGAGATGGGATGCTCAATTCCTATAGTTTTAGAGATACTCACTCTTCTAGAGAATCACAACGACAATAACTCAAATCCAAACCTAAAAAAAAAAACCTTGCCTTTAAATAACAATTTTTTTACAATCTGTAGAATAAATTATATAGGTGTTTGTAATTGGCAAAATCACTAAATAAGTACAAAATCATACGAAAATAATTACCTGCTTGAATGCAACAAATATGACAGTAAACAAATCAATATTTATTTGATGGTCAACAACTATCTCTCTTTCTTTCTCTTTCTCTCTCTCTCTCTCTCTCTCTCTCTCTCTATATATATATATATATATATATATATATATATATATATATATATAGTGAATCTTTTTTATGGTGGTTACATTTTAAGCATTTTCAGGATTTATTGTGTAAACCTTGGGAGGTTATTGCTTTTTTTGGGGCATTAAACATTTATCGATAAATTTGTTTGGTGATATATGCTGATTTCCTAAATAAAATTAAAGCTTCATTTAGGTACTTATAATTTTATTTTGCTACTTAAATCTTACATTTTTAAACAGATAAGATTCAAAATAAAATGCTAGATTTAGATTCGAGAGAAATAGGATTTGAGCCATCTTTAATTTAAATGTTAAACAATATCTAATACTCTACTATTTAACATACTGACTTTTTGTATAGTTTATGATCTCATCAATAAAGGTTGGCTAATACAAATTCAATATAAGTAGGTAACTGGTAATATAACTAACCAAATCATACTTTATTTCACTTTTCTGAAGTTATTTAAAGCTCTCAAGCAATGTTTTATGAATATAGATTTGAAGGCCAAATTTGTATTATTTATTTAATGGTTAACAACAAAAAACAGATTTAAGATTAATGAACTTTTTACATGGTGGCTATATTTTGAGCATATTCAAGATTTATTGCATAATATTTTAGGAGTTATTGCATTATTGTTCATGTTATTTCTAATTCTGAGTGTTGTGCATATTCATTGCAAATATTGGTGAACCTAATTAGCTCACAGTAATTTCTACCTTACCTGACATCATGGTGTCTTGCCACTTTGACAGTGATGCAGACTTGCTTTAATTGTGGAATTGACAAATTATGTTTGTGAATCGAATAAATTCAAAACAACTTTTGAGCTGTTGGCAAAGGTCAAAGTTATCATGAACCAACTATATCTAATTTGGTCTCGCTATTTACAATCCATTGTGCATCAGTTTTGAAGTATTCTTTATTGTCTTTTTGGCACTTTAATGATTGTGATGGCCATGGGCAAGACTACCCAGAGGATTCAGGGCAGCCTGGGACAATATAATTTGGAAGGCCCCTTTCATCCAAAATAATTTCAATTCCTGTACTTTTTGATTATTACTTATCGTAAATAATATTTGATTGGTTTTTAAAAATGGTAAAAGTTTCCTTCAAATATTGAGTTACATTATTCTTATCCTTACAAAAGTAAAAAACCTTAAATGAAAGTTGCGACTGCTGCGCTAATACTTGACACTAAATAAAAGGTATTTGAGAGGCTGGAGAGCCTTGAGAAGCAGGGGTCTGGGTCAAACTGCCCCATTTTTCATTGTTACCCCACCCCTTCTGAGTAATTGGGGCCAGGGGATATCGTAATTGGTACTAATTCATTATTGTGTATGTGTGAGTGTGGAAGGGGGACACCACAAGTAGTCAAATTCTAAATAGAAGGAAGACATTGAATGCGCATGTAAAAGATGTGCACATTCTAATTAGCATAAGAATCCTAGTATAATAAACATAATACAATTATTTATTTACCCAAAATAGAAAGAGACTATGTCATTATTATAGCTGGGAGATTCCCTAAAAAAATAACTTTCATAGGGAAATTAGAGTACTACCATTATTATTTTCAAAAACCAAATTGTGAGACAGTGCAGGGCACAATTCAGTTCTTGATTTGCGGATAAAAATGAACTTAGTAATACACAACCCAAGCGTTACATACTGCTTGTGATGGTATGTGCTGATTGAGGGATTCTATATCTGTTATTGTATTAAAAGGGTTTATTAAATCCTAAGTAATCCTTCACACCCTGGTTACTATTTATAAAATTGAGTTAAACTTAACTTTCATTTGTTATGTTCTATCTAGAAACAAAGTGATTATAAATTTCAAGCCAATATTTGGCAGGGGTGCTTGAATTCAAGAGGACCCCTGTAGTCTAGGGGGATTCCAGGGGGGTTGAAACAGATAAGGGAATGTTACTATCCGCCAGTCCTGCTGGTAATATTCTCCTTGTTTCTTCTTGGAAGATAGCAGTTGAATGTTGATCATTGATTGATGATCCACTAGACGAGGCATTTGTTGACAAAGTAGGATCCTCATATATACATTTTATTATTTCTTCTTTTTGGTTATCACTAGACCCCCTATCAACATTCCACAAATCAGTAATGTTTTGAGCAAAGTAATTTGACTGCACAGAATTACACTCAAGTTCTTGCATAGAATATGGCAAATCAACACATTTTCGAAAATTTGAAGGGTTAATCTTCTTTGGTGATTTTGGAACACTGGATAAAAATGAGCAGTTAACCACTCTTTTATTCAAGGTAGGTGACTTGAATAGGTGTTTTGACATGCCCTTCTTTCTATCGAAGGTAACTTCAGATGGGTCTATCGGTTTGTTGTCTTGAAACAACAGTGGTTGGCATTCCGTGCACTCCAATACAATTTCTTCACAAGATTTTTTGTTTTCCAATTCATTGCTACATTCAAATGCTTGTGTGTCAGACTGATTAGTTGATTTTAATAACTGAATGTTGTCATTTTTTGCTGTGTGGCATTCTATTTCAGTAACCATATAAGTACTGTGCGTGTGACATGTTTTTGTGTGTTTGATTGCTGGGATCCTATCACAAGTTTCTTCCATTATAAAGTCTGTGGACCTGAGTAAATTACTAGTGGCGGTAGAATTATCTTCAGTGAAAGAACTTAAATTCCTACCAATACTACCATTATGAAGGCCACCAAGTTCATTTGACTGCTCTGAACATTCATTAGTGTAATAAACATGACTCATTCCAATACAACCTTGATTGTTAACATTTTGAACACATTTTTCATTTATCTCTGAAATTTCTTCAGCAAGGGGTGAGCTAGAATTTAGAAGTTGTCTACTTCCCCCTCTGATGAGGCAGCTCTTTTTGTTGCTAGACATGGGATTTTGTTTGGACTTAACAAGGGTAGTTTCTTGGGAAGATGGGGGCTCTGTGTAATCTTCTTGGTGACTGGAGAGAGTATTCGATCGCCTCCTGGAGGGCTGATGGATCTCTTGACTGGAACGTCGACTGCTGATGGGGCTTGAGGAGCGACTGGGATGCCTGCTGTTTGTTGGGCTTTGCGAATGAGTGGTGGCGGGACTAGGAGAGTAGCTGTGTGAGGTAGTATCTATGTAACTGGCGGGGCGGCCTGCGCTGAGAAGCCTTACCAGTGACTGACTGGAACAACGTGTAGAGGTGCACGACATGGCTCTTCGCCGGGGTCTCCACAGCTCACCATCCACTTCCTCGTCCTGTCACAGATAAATACTGCATTACATATTTGATAAATTTAGTCGTTTTCAATTCAACTTAGTGGGCCAAATCCTACTTATGTTTTTTTCCCATATCACAATCTAATTTTTTAAATCTTTATTTAGGGTGGACACAAAATCTCAGACAAAAAAAAATCCAAACTTTTGGGATTCAAATATTCAACTTTCCCAAAGTAGAATACACATTGGAATTGATAAAGGGTGTAGAAAAATTGAACTATTACATTTGTTATAAAGTGTATTTGGGAAATGTACTAGAAAATAAATCAATATAGATTTAATAAAAAGAGTGTGTGAATTAGATACAATAAAGACATTACTACTTGCTATAGTAGCCCCATGGCTTCTTTGGTGCTGACTGACATCTTTGAAACGTTACCAGACCAAATTATGTATCGCTACGCCGGACCAAATGATCTGTAAAAACACGTGTTTAGCAGTTGTCACTTCTGACGGTCAAAATTTAGGTATATACCTAAATGTAGACTGTCAGAAGTCAGCTGTGAGCTGTCAGTCAGCACCAAAGAATTCATGGGGCTACTGTAGACAGCCATATATATAATTTTATCTGACCAATTTTAAAACATCTTGATATTTCCCTGATTTTCCTGACTTTTATACATTCCTTGACCTTTCCAAGTTTTTCTTATTTGACCTGATTGTGGCCAACCTTTTCTTATGAATACACACACAAGCAAAGATATAAGCAAATAAACATATTGCAATAATTAAACAGATGTATATAAGCTAATTGAATTCATATCACAATAGTTAATGAGTTGTGAGAAAGCAAAATTCCTTTTTTCTGCTTTTTATACTCATAATTAAAGAAAAAAATGAATTTAAGACACTAAATTTAGTCTAGAAAGACATGAATATGAGATGAACACAATTAAATAACTATATGTCAAAGATTTTTTGTTTCTAAATTCATATATTGTTCATTTTTAATGAAACCGGTTCTTAAATACCATTATTTTATTCCTGAATGTTTTTTAATTTCATTTTTTAATACTGGTGTTATTTTGAATTAACTTAGTTTTCAATCCAAGCAGAGTTTTTTTTAAATAATGATCATAAATGAATCATAATGTGTATTGATTTTAGATGTCCACATTGGACATTTCTTGTTTTAACTGTATCTAGTGTAATGGTAGTCTTAACACTTGCAAGCCTTCATCTAAGAAACAAATAATATAGTTTATACTTTTTTGGTGCTTGCAGTAATAAATGAATTAAAATATATCATTTGCAACTACTTACTTAACCTGTTTACAAAGAAGGGAGAAATATTTACACACTTATTCACTGCTCCCCGTCAACCCTGCATAACACACCCTGCCAGAAAGTTTAAAATGATATGTATCTTTGAATAATTTTGATCTTTCATAGGACTCAGGGATTTGGACAGCTAAGTGACCGCTCTTGAATCCAAATGCAAGGTTGTTAATGAATAGCGTGGGGGACTAAGTAATAGGAGCTGTACCAGCAGTTCTTTTCTAATTGTTTGTGAAACTTTTAACCTCCTATTATTTGGGTCCAATTTTCAAATTTCAAATTTTCATTATTTTATAAATTATCTGAGGTGTGCTCTATACATATTTGCAGGTATTTCAATTTCATACCACAGCTAGAAATGTTATTTTTTATTAGTTTTGTTTAACTCTAGGGTTTTCTTTTACTTTCCTAATCTTAGTAATAAAACTAAAAACTTAAAAATTTGTATAGCTATCTGGAGTAGAGTTCCCATTCCTCACTTTCGTAGATCCTCTCCCCCCCACCCAAAAAACCACCTTCCCCTTCATTCAATTGACCTGTGTTTTGAAATTATAAGTGTTCAGACTCTTATGGCTATTTAAGGTTGTCCCTCAACATTTATGTAAATATTTAAATTTTCTACCATATGGAAAGAGTTTTATTCTATTAGTTTCTAAAGTTTTTTTGGGGGGTGGGGGTAGGGGGAGTTACACCTGCCTAATAAAATTTCAATCATCTACCACGGTGAGAAGTAGTTTTCTTACTTACATTTTAGAAATTTTGAGATTCCTCCGCTTAGAATTTTCAAATAGCCACTTTGGTGGCCGCATGGTCTAAGGTTCACAATAGACTAGACTGCCAATGTCAGAGATTGTGGTTCAATCCAATTGGGTCATAATGAAGGTATTTTTTCTTTAATGGTTTCCCACTATTTCTCCACAAAAATATGGGTATACTTTCTTTAAATATAACATTCCTCATCCCTAGCCCATTAGCATAATTAACACATAACCCAAATGGGTAGCAAGACGCAGTTCTAAAAAAAATCAAATGTTTAAGAATGTGTAAGCTTTATTTGAGAAACACGATTTGCTTACTAATCTGACTACAAAAAAACCAATACAAACTATTTCTCTTTGGATTTAAGATTGAAATGTATTCTCCAACTATTCTTTGGATCCCATTGATTTGGCAATCAAGTAAGTCAGGAAAAATTAATTCTACGTTCAATTGGAGAATACAATCGATCACCTTGTTTAAGACAGAATATTAGAAAAAAATATTGATATTATTAGATTTTAATAGAAAAAATATAGCCTATATGTTGACCTGATGTCATTATATCCATGCGAAATTTCAGCACAATCACTACAGTTATTTGGATGTGATTGACCAACAAATAAACAGACAAAATTTTATTTTTATTATATTAGTGCCTTAGAGTGTTTGTTTCCATCCCAAAATACTCACTGCTAGGGAGCTTTATAATTTGTTTGTTGAGCTTTCAAAATTCCTTGTAGCCAAGTAGACTTGCAAAGAAGATTAACTATGTATTTTAAAAGTTACAAATTGAATATGAAAATATAACCACACTAATAGTAAGTTTTATTTACACTGCTTTGCTCATTGATGAGATAATGTGGTCCTGTATTTTGAAATATAAGGAGTACAACAGAATAAGTTCCATGATGAGTATTTTTTGTTGTGACTTTCAACAAACAGAAAATCGAATACACAGAAATATTTAGAGTTTTGTTATAATATGTATATATTAAATTTAAAAAAAAATGCATATATTATGCACATAGAGGAGCATCATCAACCTGGAAGAAAATAGGTAGGGGGGGAAAAGTGATCAAATGGGCTAAGATATAATTTTAACCACTAAACCTGATTATTCATAAATATTTCCATGATGTCAGCAGAGTTGGCGAGTTACCTCGAAGAACGGTGAGCTATTCCCTATGAGCGAATGTCTCCTCTGCAGTTCTGTGAGTAGTTCAGAGAACTCTGTTTTGAGGTGTTGCAGTCTCGCGGCTTCAGTTTCCATCTGAGAGCTCTGAGTCAACCTCTGAACCTCCTTCTGTACTGTGCACAGCCTCAGTTGCAACTGTGGGGAAAGGGATGAAGTTGTGTCATCTTACAGAAACTTTGGAGGAATTGTTTGATAAGATTGTGCTCCTGTATTTTTAGATGTTTGGCTGTTGTTGTTAGGTGGATTTGGAAACCATGTGGTATACCTTTACAGTTACTACATAAAGTTCAATTTTCATAGGAAAAACAATATTTTTTTTAATATACAAACTTTTTTGTGGTCATTACTGCAAAAGTTTTATTATACTATTTGTGCTATTTTATAGTTATTGATAATATCTCCAATTATTAACTTCTGCAGATCACATGTCTTAAGTATGAATACGTGAAAGTAGATCTTTTAACTTTTATAATCGTCTTCCTATAAAAATTGGACTGTACATACTCATAGGAGGACCTCTGTAGGTTTTCTGTTGAGAAATATATTCACACATACCTCTATATTATAAATTCTGTAGTTGAGTTTATTATTTATATTAAATTTGTTTTTCTATACTTAACTAATTTTATTTGGATATTTATCAAAAAAAGTGACAACCCATTATTAATACAGTAGAGCATCGGAAATCTGGAGCGTCGCAAATCCGGATCGGTGGTGAGAGCAGGTAGGGGAGGCTCTCTTTGGTCACGTGCTCGGCTCAGTTCTGTGCTATCATTTACAAACTTTACAGCAGTGGTGAAACCTTCGTCGTATAGTTGCCTTGTGACGTTTTAGTGTGCGAGTTAAAACGGTACATATTCTTACTTTGTTAATCATGTCATCATTACCAAATTTCAACCACTAGTGATATTAAAGCAAAGAAAGACAGTTTGCAACGTTTTGATTCAAAACTAGATTCTGAAGAAGGTTCACAAAAAAGAAAAACCACACGTATTCATATGTATACAGTTATTGAAAGCATATTTGAAAATCCGGATGGGTCCCGATCGATCCGGATTAACAACGCTCCACTGTACTCCCCTTATTATATTTGGTAAAATTGATTGCCATTCAAAAATATTCATTATAATACATATTATATGTGGACCTTTGCAGAATTGCTCAATTCAAGGTTTATTGAAAGCTGTATCTAATGCTATGAAAGAGAAGGTCAGTTTTAGAAAATATATACCTACATTAGTGTGAAGAGAGGATGGGATAATACAGGGATAACAGACAAGTGGTAAACTATCCTCTCTGTACTTAGCTGAGACTAGAGCCTCATTAACACCTGTCACTAATGTTGAAAAATTGACTCATAAGACCATATGACCACCAGTGAAGGCATAGGGCATCCACTGCGGTAAAGTTGGTATCAACCTATTGGCAAATAGTTATTATTTGCTTACTAATACTATATTGCAACTAGTAGACGTACTCTGAGCCACGGTTTTCTTTGCTTCAAAGAGACAGCAACATCTCTTAATTTTATTTCTTCTGATTCAGGTTTTTAATATAAAAAATATATAATTCCATCTTATAGGTGCAAATGTTTGTGTATAGGGACTACTATTTACATTTCAGACCTCTGCGTGGTGTGGTAGATATCACGCAATGCTCATTATGACAGACAAACAAATGCTTCATATTATAAATATAAAGATTTATCAAACAAGTATTTTAATACATCCCTAAAGATTACTATATAATTGGTGTTTTCATAACTTATTGAAAGAACAAAATCGATTAATAAAGTTATTATTTTTTTGTTTTGCATTTGTGGCAACATGATATAAAATAATAAATTAAAAAGTATCACAATATTCACACTCTTATTTTAACTGCCCCTCAAAAAATGTTTTTATAACTTAAAGAGAGATAGCCACATTATATATTAGTTTCAAAATAAAATGTTTTTATTTTGTAAACAGTGCAAGAACATAGTTGAAATATGGTTTAGATGACATCATCAACCACCCTTGTTTTGGCTGGTTCTCCATCTTGATTTCAGAAGATCACGCCACATTTTAGATGCTCTTGTTTGAAAAGTATTTTTTAAGTGAGCCACAGAACATCCAAATGGTAATTTTCATAAGTTCATTTTTGAATAAGATAAAAATGGTTAATAATTAAAAACGAATTGTTTTTGGGAATGTTTTGACTGCTAAAGTAACAACAAATCAACATATGGTATTGCAGATCAAATGGTTTGGCGAATGGATATATTCTGAGAGTAATTTATTGAAATAAAAATGAAATAGATACAATATGGCTGCAATAGTTATTTATATCAAGTGACCATGTGTTCGTATGACCTGCTCAAATTAAAATGTCTAAAACAAGAGAGCAACAACAAGCACTACACAAATGGTGTGAGTGTTGGCTTACAAATACGTGTGGTTGGTGTAAGCTTTCCTGCTTATAACGCAAGAATTACACATAGTATTATAGCATATGTTAACTTTTCCTAACTGGCAGATACTACCTCTTTGTCTGAGGATGCATTTATAACTATACACATTCAATCCACATGTGGTACCTCACCTCTCTGATAGGCGACCCTGTCACGTCAGGCCGAGCGATGGAATAGTGGCTTCTTGATTCTCCTGGCACTCGACGGTGCAATAGTAACTTCCACAGCAGCTCGATCTGTGAACCACATATTTGACAAATAAGACACTAAGGATGCAGCCAATATTAGGGATGAGATGTGTACTCTAGATTCTCAGTGGGGCTGCACCAATATAACTATCTCAAGTGTCCTTATAAAGCATATATTTAGATTTTGGCATAACAAAAGAAAAAAAATTAAATGATTCAGGATAAAAAATCAAACACATGAAATAATTAATTTGTGTCCTGGAAGCATTAAAAAAAGCTAAAACAAGAACATAAAGTTTGTTTGGACCCCAGTTTTATTTTGGAATATTTGGTATCCAAAGGCATCATTCAAACTATCTAGAAAACATCTCTTTCCTAACTAAAGAGTTACATCTAGGGATGGAATATTTGAAGATATTCAAGGTAATTAGATTTTAGAAAATATATTTGCAATTTAAAAAAATGTATTTAAAAAAATTCTGGATTTGTCTTATAGTTCTAATTCTGTTTCTTGGTGTTTAGTACACACAATAATTATAGAAATAACTTAACAACCAGGCCCCGGACAGTTGATTTAACGCTTAACTCAATGTATGAATGTTATAATGAATGGTCATGATTGGATAATTAATGTGACTAACTACCTGTCACTTTATGAATTGCACACTGGTAAAACATTATGTGTGGACATAATGTAGTAAAATAACAGTTGGCAGTCATTTGGGGAGTCTCAACTGAGTCTGTGATATCTATCGTCTGTGCTAAAAACATGTACTTACACTAGTTTTTTATACATAGTGAGAGCATGGGAAAGGTGAGGAGTGGGTAGTAATTATCTAGCTGTAGCGAAGTATGTCCTATATCATAAAGAACAAGAGATTTATCATCCTAAGTATCATTTTGGTGATGACAATTACAAAAGTTACAAAAAATAAAGTGACCTGGCGGTCTAGGGGTAAGGTGTCAGACTTCTGTGCTGGCGGCCGGGGTTCAATCCTCGGTCCCGGCACAGATTTATCTGATTACCAAACCCTTCCTTCACCTCTGACAAGACATCTTGTGAATGTGGGGAATGCCAGGCCTCCACCGTGGTTCGGATTCCACGTTAAACTGTAGGTCCTTCATTTCATCTCACAATCACCCTACCATTACACATTAGCGTAAGTGCGTATAACNCAACCACCCTACCATTACACATTAGCGTAAGTGCGTATAACCCGAACGGGTAGTAAGACGCGGTGCTAATAGTAATAATAATAATAAATACTAAAAATATATTCATGTGTCAAGTCATGTGATATTCAGATGTCAATCTTGACAGATAATATCAATAGCTATAAAATAATAGGGGTTTGCGAAGGTCACTTTTAAAATGCAAAGCAATGCTTGAGACATTTGAAGCAAAGTTGAAGATAATGTTTATATTGTTGCCACGTAAGATTACTTATTATTCTTAAGTTTTCCATTTAGTAACATTTAGGTAAATAGAAAAGTTTATGAGGGATTCAATGGACAAGCTATTATATTTGTTAATTACGTTTATAGCTGCATCTAAATATCATATTTTTCTAATTTGGAAAATGACACATCGATATGGGAACTGAACTCGGGACCTTTGGCTTAGAACACCAATAATCTAACCACTGAGCTATCCAGGGTCAGTCTTAACTCATATTTTAAAACAGAGTATGTGATGGATGTGTGGAAATCAAAAAGACTGCCTTAAAATATGAGTGAAGAATAACCATTGGCACGGGACGAATCCTGGATAGCTCAATGGTAGAGGATTGGTGCACTAAGCCAAAGGTCCCGGGTTTGACTCACGTGTCCAGGTGTCATTTTTCAATTCAAAGGATAAGATAAGTTTATGATTGACATCTACTTGCTTACTATATGCATTAGGAACTCAAAAGTTCATTCCAGCACTTACAAAAGTAAGTTACATATTCCTCTCTTGAGCTAGCTTTATCCAGTCCCCCTCATTACACCCTATCCATATCTCGACCTAGTTCTCTCCAGTCCACCTCATCACTTTCAGGTCCATTCTCATATTGTCCTCTGATCTGTGCCAAGGTCTTCCTATTGGGTTTGCCAGTCAATACCCTGAAAAAGGTTCTAGATTTTCCCATTCGTGCTGCATGTCCTGCCCACAGTAATATACGAGACTTGATTATCCTAACATTGTCTTATAAGTTTAAGCTAGTAACTAATTATTTTACCTCCTCCACTCTCCAGTAGCCTCATCCCTTCCTGGACCAAATATTTTCCTAAGCACTTTTTATTTTTGAACACCCTATATATTTTCATCATTTTAGATAATTATGCTCAACACAACTTAATTTTTCTATAGTTATGCTTTAGATGTCATAAATATCTCATCGGTGTAAAGAAGCTGTTTATTATAAAATAACACTAAAGATATGATAAAATATTATATCAATGTTTAAAGGGGAAAAAAATTGTATTTTCTAAAATCCTATTTTACTTTTTCTTAACCACATGCCTAAATTATTATTATTATTATTATTAGCACCGCGTCTTACTACCTGTTCGGGTTATACGCACTTACGCTAATGTGTAATGGTAGGGT